>BPLR01008885.1:0-46973 GCA_021605095.1 Caerostris extrusa | reverse complement strand
TCTTCATGTGTTACTAAATTAGGTCTTCTGAACTTGAGAATTAAGAGTCATAAAAAAGTTGAAAAGATTGTATGACATAGAACCTTAACATGAGAAAAGTCTTCGTAAGAAGTTGTTGTTGTTGCTTATCCCCTTGATTTAGAATCCTAAACCAAGTCCAGTAGATCATGCTGCATCAATAGATCGTAAACGGTCCTCCCCTCATTCCAATAGTTGCCTCACAGAGGCACCAATACAATCGATGAGATGAGAGGGAGACGCGATGGCCAAACAATGACAAAGGGTAAATGTCTTCTCGTCTCCATTGAAGGTCAAACTCTTAGTGTGGCCAGTCCTTAGTCTAGCTAAAGTCGTTTGAGCAGATCTAGGGCAGGAGCACTGCAAGGACATACCAGGATATTTAGCTCGTAAGAAGTAATAACTAACATGCAAAAGAAGGAATTAAAATCATATTTAAAGTAATATATTAACACAACAATAAAGGACGGTTCGAAGTGAAGGTTCGTGCTGTTTATTCTTTCTGTGATTTTTTTGCAGGGATTGACACAGATCCAGGATCATCACGGAGAGGTTTTGCGTTCGGTTCTACGGACATGGGCAACGTGTCGCACGTGATTCCCTCCATCCATCCCATGTTCGCCATCCAAGCGGAAAGCATCAACCACACCAAGGAGTTTGCGGAGGGCTCTGGATCCACACTTGCACAAGGACCTACGTTGCTGGCCGGCAAGGCTATGGCCATGACAGTTCTTGAGATCTTTAGATCGCCAAATGTTCTGCAAGAAGCCAGAAAAGAATTCGAAAGAGACATTGCATAAATTGCATATTGATGGATGTCGCACAGGAATAATAAAATGTCAATTCCTTTTTGTTTTCCATCCTCCAAATTTAATCTAATATTTTCAGAATTTGCGATATGGAAAGCATTAAATATATTTTTTAAGTTGATTATCGTGATGTTTATTTTATCATAAAGCTAGCAATTATATATATATATATATATATATATATATTATTCAAATTCATGTTACATGATGAATGATGATGATAGCGTTACATGCGTTGCTATCACTAATATCATATTGTAAAAGTTGTGATAATTAATGTGTAAGGTATATATAAATATTCAGTTAGAATATCTGTTTATTAAAAATATAAAGATTCATGTGTATTAGTGTGAAATTAATAGCTTTTATTTACTGGATTCAACTATTTATCGAAACAGAAGTAAACTAAAATATATATTACATAACAATTGAAAAGTACCAAATAAAAGGTGTGACAAATAAAAAAATATCCATTGAATTCATCTATTTGCAGAAAATGTTACTCAGGACAATAAGTTCACCGGTTCACCTTTTAAGTTCTCCAGTAACAGTGCACATAGCTACAGTGAACAGTTTCAATCCAGCGTGTCTTGCTGTCATTGATTGCTGAATCAAAGAAACTTGATGGCTATTGTCACAGTGGGAGCAATGTTTAGTCTGAATTGTTGGGATGTTTGGGGTTTGGTTTGTCGCTCTACGGTCATTTTCTGCGCGCTTTAGATTATTATACTGGGATTTACAGTGCGACGTGAATTATTGGGGAGTTTAACTAGTTTCTCTCACATGGTATATGATTTTATAAAGTCTATGTAGTTACAGCATTATTAATTAAATCCATAGATGGGAATATCTTATAACAAATGTTAACGTACAAGGAAATCGGAAAAGCTTGAAACGTTGTTTTGAAATACTTGTTTGTAACATTGTAAAAGAAAAAAAAAAAAGATTTCGAGAAGATAATTTTTTTTCTTAGGTACTGTTTTCTCGAATTCGGAGGAGATGATTTCGACAAACTACACTAGGGTTTGCACAGCATCCTTATTGTTATTTTATATCACAGACTGAATTACACTGCAGAAGTAAAACTTATGTCGAGACGAAAATAATAGATTGAAAAAGAGGAGGATCGTTAAATGTCACATTCCTTGTTGACACAGTCATATAAACAGAAATATTCAACTGAACTTTTAGCATGCTGCTGAAAAATATATATGTATATTTATAAATTATAAATAATTATTTGAACACAATGTTAAAAATTTAGTCACCAAAAATACAAAAAAAAAAAAAAACCCAGTCATTTTATCTTTCTTTCTAATGACAAAAAGCAGCATACATAAATAATATATAAAATAAATGCAAAAGAAAATATTAATTTGAATAACAGACAGTCCTTACACATCCTTACGGTTGTGAGTTACAGGGTGTTAAAAATGAAAGTCAGCAAAGAAAAAAATTCAGTAAATTTTAGTTTTTCTTTGATAAAGTCTAAAATACAAGCCATACGGCTGAAATTGTGAACGTTGTTTATAGCCCTGATACTGTAACACCAATTAAGTGAAATTTTAGTTTCGTCGATTCGTTCAGGTATTTTGGAGGATAACCTAGCACCTCGCACAGGTAGACATTATAGAAAATGTCCATAAAATGACAGAAATAATCGAATTTGATCGGCATGTTAGCAGTCGTAGTATCTATCGCCCAGGAGCTAAAAATCGACCATAAAACAGTTTTAAACCAATTGCACAAAGCTGAATTAAAAAAGAAGCTTGATGTTTGGGTGCCAGCAATTAACATAAAAAAAACATGAATTAACATAAAAAGTTAATTCAATTAACGCTCTTCGTATGGAATCTCAGCAGCACTTAACTAAAGAAGTACAGCAATTAACATAAAATTAACACAGCAATTAACATAAAAAAACGTGATGGATAGAATTTCCATCTGCGAAGCCTTGGCCAAATGGAATGAAATCGACTATTTTCTTAAACGGATGGCAACTGGTGGCGATAAATGGGTCACATACGACTACATTGTGCAGAAACGATCGTGGTCAAAGAGCTGTGAGACAGCTCATGGTGGCCAGACCAAGACTAACAGGCCAGGAAGGTCTTGCTGCGCCTTTGGTGGGACTGGAAAGGAAAATGTATTAAGAGTTGCTTTCATATGGCCAAACACTAAATTCGGATCTCTACTGTCAACAACTGGACTGTTTGAAGCTAGCTATCGACCAAAAACAGCCAGAACTGGAGAGGTGTTGTGTTCCATCAGGACAACGCCAGGCCACACACGCATATAGTGACTCGCCAGAAACTCCAAGAGATTGGTTGGGAAGTTTTGATGCATCCACCATCTAGTCCGGATCTGGTACCAAGTGATTACCATGTTTTTATTGCATTTCGAAACAATCTTTAGTGATAAGAAGATTGTGAAAATCGATTACTAAAGTTTTTCTTCAAGACCAAGACTTCTTGACAAAGGCATTATGAAGCTACATTTAAAGTGGCAACAAATTATAGAACAAAACGGTGCATATTTGACCAAAATTGGTAACCAGAAACATGTTGAATAAAGTCTTGAAATTCACGTAAAAAATAATGGATTTCTTTTTCGCCAACCTTATATTATTTCTGAGTAATCTCCAAACGAAGTGTATTTCGATGTTAGGCATTTTATTTTCTTAACATAACAGAATTTGTTTTCACTTTTTTTCAATCGGTATTACTAACACTTATAACGATATAACTAAGTCACAAAACGACAGCTGCGAAAACTGCCGTGTACGTTTTGTTTATCTAGTAAGAATAAGTTTTCCTTTATAGATGTATGTCCAAATAATAGATTTCCAGCAGTCAATTCTCATTTCAGCTGTTTACGAATCGGGATGACAGAGCAGGATTTTTTGCGCGTCTGCTCCGAAATAGAGCAGGAAAATGAATTTCTTAACTCCGTGAGTCAGGACATATGGAAGAACCCGGAGCTTCCATACGAAGAGCGGCACGCACACGAAGTTTTGACGAGGGCCTTGACCAAGTATGGGTTTCAAGTTCAAAAGCACTACATGCTGTCAACGGCGTTTAGGGCTGACCTGTCATCCAAAGAAGGTATGTTCAGAATGTACTGGCAAAATATATCACATGGTGAATACCACTTCTGAGTCATTTCTTTGTTTGGTGAAGCATTCTGTTCTAACTGTTTTTTTTTAATATTCTGTTCTAATTTTACTTCTGTTGAAGTATTCTTTTGATTTTTTTCTGTTGAACTATTCTGTTCTAATTTTTTTCTGTTGAAGTATTCTTTTCTATTTTTTTTTCTGTCGCAGTATTCTGTTCTAAATTTTTCTATTGAAGTATTCTGATCTAATTTTTTTTTGAAGTATTCTATTGTAATTTTTTTCTGTTGCTGTATTCTGTTTTGATTTTATTTCTGTTGAAGTATTCTGTTCTAATTTTTTTCAGTTGCAATATTCTGTTCTACTTTTTTTTGTTGCTGAAATATTCTGTTCTAATTTTTTTCTGTTGAATTATTCTGTTCTAATTGTTTTCTGTTGAACTATTCTGTTCTAATTTTTTTTTCTGTTGAACTATTCTGTTCTAATTTTTTTCTGTTGAAGTATTCTTTTCTATTTTTTTTTTTTTCTGTCGTCGGTATTCTGTTCTAAATTTTTCTGTTGAAGTATTCTGATCTAATTTTTTTTTTGTTGAAGTATTCTGTTGCTGTATTCTGTTTTGATTTTATTTCTGTTGAAGTATTCTGTTCTAATTTTTTTTCAGTTGCAATATTCTGTTCTACTTTTTTTTTGTTGCTGAAATATTCTGTTCTAATTTTTTTTTCTGTTGAATTATTATGTTCTAATTTTTTTATTGTTGAAATATTCTGTTCTAATTTTTTTTTTTATTGTTGTAATATTATGTTCTAATTTTTTTTTTTTCTGTTGAAGTTTTTTTTGCAGTTTTTTATGTTAAAAATAATATAGTTAACTAGCAGATATGACCCGGTATTGCTCGTCTATATAAAAAAGTCCTTTTTAGTTTTGGTTAATTTTATTAAAAAAATATCGTTAGAAAGTGAAAATTGTCATTTTAAAATTTTAAAAGAAAAAATTATTCTAAATAATTATTTATAAGCAAAATGAATTTAGAAAGTAAATAAGAAAAAAAAAAAGTAAAAGAAAAAATAAGAGTAAATTAATAAATAAAAATAGAAAATTTTAAAACACACAAAAAATTTATTAAAAAAGACTGCTATCATATTAACTTCAAAATTCCTTTTATTTTCAAGAGAATCTTTAACGGTACATTTAAACTATAGATGCAGTGAAAACCATTCCACAAAATCCAACATCATTTTACTTATTTCAGGAGCTGGCCCTACTGTCGCCATTTTACTGGAATATGACGCATTGCCCGAACTTGGACACGCTTGTGGCCATAACCTCATTGCTGAAGCCGGACTTGCAACGGCCATGGCAATTAAGAGAGCCATGGAAGCAGACAGCAGTCTACAAGGAAAAGTATATAAACATTATATATATGTAAACATATATTTAATAAAATATAATTATAAACATATATGGGCCTGAATGTCCGAGTGGTTAGAGCTCTGGCGCTCGGTATCCCAGGTTTCGATTCTAGTCCCGGCGGTGCCATGGGTGTGGTTCGGAATCCACTTTAAAATGTAGGTCCCAGTCTAACATTATTGTAGAGCTTTGGGCGTAGGGCTGACAACCCTACCCCGTAAAAAAAAAAGTCATTTCATGTCTCAAAATCTGCCAGTAGGCAGACGGAATTGGCATGCATATATATTTTATGTGTGTGTTTCTTGTATGTATTTTTTGTATTGATGACACGTTTGGTAACGACATTTATTGGTTTTCCATATGTTCTTATAATTTTAAATAGTTTAGCTTCAGAATTTTGATAGATTAATTTAATTATATAGATTACTTGTTAGCGGCACATTTAAACTATAGCTGCAGTGGAAACGTTTCCACAAACAATTCCACAAAGGATTCCACAATCTACTGTTAAAGAAAGAAATCTCCTTTTAATTAAAGAAGATTTCTTTCTTTAACTGTAGATAAAATAATGATAATATCATCATTATCTACTTTTGATGTATTTCATCCATGGTACTTAATATTTTTCTTACAATAATGCCGGCACATTTCTCAATTTGTATTAAATTCTTTGGAAATCTGAACTACATTAAGTTTTTGTTAACAGAAATGATATTAGAGTAAGATTCTATACAAGTCAATGCTATGGATTTGCTATCGATTACTCGTTTTTATTTTCAATATCCGTTTTTTTAAACACATGGCAGTTCTAAATGCAAAATATATCAATATTTTCAGATAAATATTGATATAAATTATGACTATACATGGAAATATATAACACTTTTTTTTACTTGTAGTAAACTTTTTTTCGTGTACTTCTCTGTTATCAAAGTTTTTACTAAGTACTATATTATACTATACAACACTAAACATTTATCAAGAACTTATAATTTTTCGTTGTTTCTTTGGTTAGAATTTGCATGTAAAATAATTATTATGTTCCTTTGAATTATGTGCTTGCAATTCATTCTATAACTGCTTTGACAACTTTCACTCTTAATTAAAGCATGAATTAATATGGATAACTTCAATTAATTAATGGTATTAACTACAAGACAATTGCTAAAATTGAATTTTTTTTTTTTGCTTTTTGCTTTTTTCAGCTAGTGGTGCTGGGAACTCCCGCTGAAGAAGGTGGGGGTGGGAAAATAAAACTGCTGAACCAGGGGGCCTTCGGTGGCATCCAAGCAGCCATGATGGTGCATCCGTCGCCTTACAACCACATCTTTCCTGTAACCCAATGTTATATCCAGGTGAGAGAAGATGGGTTTACCATAATTAGCAAATTCAATCCTAATTTCTTATGTTTTAAAACAAACCTGAACAAATACGCCTTCAATAACTATTTACTCAGCTAAATGAATATTTTTGCTGGGAATTAATTAACAGAGATATTTGGAAATATAGTAGTAAGTCTGCTTTAAAGTACAAAAATCATGTTTGGAAGCTAAAAATCTTGTTTTGGTATATGAAGTTTGTTTGGAAAGCAATTCACGGGCGCAAAAGTCTTTGCCAAATGGATGGATGAAAAATATTGTGCAGAAAGTACCACTCCAAAAAATTCCAAACAAGTAGCAATAGTACTGTCTGTTATGAGCAGGCTGTCACATTTCTGTCACATTCTGAGAAGACAGAAGTTCAGAGGGACAATTCTTTTTAGTAAATGTCGACTTCGATTATTTTAGTAAATGTGTTACTCCAACAGGTTCAAGGTTCAAGTAGAGAAAATGACAGAAAAGAAGGAGTTAAATTTGTTAAATTTTAATTAATGTGTAGATTTCATCTACGCTTTTCTCAATTCCTTCTATTAGCTCACACTCTCCCTATATATATCTAGTTCAAATTTTCAATCGTTCATAAAATACTTTCTATTACTCCACTCAAGTTCAAATACATTTTTTTTGAACTTGTAGTGAATGACACTGGATGTTAATGCAATTTTTTCAAATATTAATTCAGTAGTTAAATTTAATTCATTAATTTTAGTTTTCTTTAGATTTAAGTTGCATATATCTACCAATAGATGGCTCCAGATAAACTTAAAAAAGGAATGGAAATTATTTATAAAGGACTTTCTGCAATATAGTGAAAAAAAGTAGAAATTGACTTTAAATTATTTTTTTTTTATATTACTTGTTACTTATGTAATTTAGTACTCAGCAGATATCGAGAAATACAGAGATACCCCTCTATTGTTAGGAGAAAACTGGTTCAAAACTTAAGGATGGATTAGGGTAAAACAGGTAAGAATAACCCTAGTTGGCTATATTCTTGGTGGAATAGCTTGCACTTTCTTGTTGGAAAAGAATATGGAGTCAGTGAAGACAGTAAAAAGTGTTTACAAAAACACTAGACTTGTTTGTTGGCAGTATTTCTCCCATATAATGTCAAGACATAAATTACATTTTTCTGAAAATTCTTTATTGAAATAGCGCCTTCAATAGGAATAACGTCGACAAAATAAAGTAGTATAATCTTATCGACAGGTTAGATAATTTCGCAGATGAGGCAACTGTGACAATGTAAGACATATTTTAGATGAAAATTTATGTTAATATTTTGGCAAAATAATTCTTTATTTAGTAAAAAATCAATAATTTTTGACTATACAGTTTTGATAATTAACACTTTTTATAGCCCTTTTGTCCCTACATAGAACTCTCATGACACTGCTATTTCCTTATCTTCAAAATCTAAACAGCCTTCAGTTTTTGCTTACTAATAGTTTTTGTTTACTAATGTTGAAAGTATGACAATAGTAAACCAACGCTAGTTACTTAAAGCGAAGGATAAGCAAAACGTGATTGCAGATGAAAACTGTAAATATGTTCCGATTTTAAAGAACTAACATTGTTGAAATAAGCAAAATGATACGAGTTTCACACTATCATTAAAAAACGTTTTTTTTCTTACCTTTAATTTTTGCAGTATGCCATTGAATTCAAGGGCCAGGAGGCACATGCAGGGGCGGTTCCTTGGGAAGGGCGCAATGCTCTAGATGCTGCAGTTTGCTGTTACCAGAGCATAGGCTTGCTAAGACAACAAATCAAACCTAGCTGGAGAATACAAGGTAAACCATCTAATCATTGACAAAAGCGTTTCCTTTCTCTTTCATCTTATTCCTCTTTGAAAAGCATTTCACTCATAATTTATTCACTTCTCATGTTTAACATGGAAAATTTTCGTTTAAGTTGTGTAAACACACATACTCACATGCATACACAAAATGAGCACGAGTTTTCAGAAACCCAACAACATTTTTTTTTTTGTATAAAATTTTTTTTTAACAGTATCCTGAATATCCAATCCAAAATATATATATATATATAATACTATAGTATGTATATGACTAACGTTTATAAATATACATGGGTGGATTTCTCTTTCCAGTTATGAAATCGACAAGCGATTATCCTTCCCTTTCCTAGATAATTTTCAGGAGAAATGGCCCATATGTATCTGCTGTATGGAAGAAAACCCAGAAAACAAACTGTAGATGACGTTTGATATTAGATGCTTATACAAACACTCTCAATCGCAAAATGATCGCTGTTAAATCTGAAAGAAATGAATCAAATGCAGTGCTAATTATTCGAACTTAACCATTCTGTGCATTAGTGGCACTCTACCACTGGGCCGTGAGTCGAGCTAAAAAGTATTAAGATAAGTTTTTACCAGTAAATTGTCGTTGAATCCTAGTATAACAACTTGTATTGTTAATAAACATAAAGCATAATTATTTAAATAATGTAAATGCAAAAAAAAAAAGTGACGTTAGGCTTTTTCCATAAAAAAAGTTAGTGTTTTAGCGTGTTATTACTGCTTATACAACATTGGAATTCAATTCTTTATGTCAAAATATAAATGTTCAATAAAAGCGTCTCTCAAAAGGATCTCAAGCATTTATTTTGAAAAAAAAATTCATGATTTGTACATTGACATAATTTTGACAGGCGATTGTTCTCTGTTATCAGTCCAACTCGAAATTTGCATTTTGCTAGAAAATATTTTCCACAATAGTTACGGACAACATCATATAATTTAACATGATAAGTTTCTAGTTAAATAAGGAGGGGAGCTGAATTCTATTTACTTCGTATGAATACTATATTCATATGTAAGTACTTTAGATATTGTCAAACTAATATGAATCATTCTCACCAGGACTGAAAGATAAATTATAATTCTTAAATCAGATCTTATAAAATTTGTGTTAAACTATTTTAATATTAAATGAAACATTTAGGTATTTTTCAAGAAAATCTTACTTTTGGCAGGCCCGATAGAATAATCATTAAATTTTATGAACTTGTGTCACTAATAAAAAAAAAATATCAAAAAAATCAAATCCCCCCCCAAAAGGTTTTTTGTGGTTTTTCCATCAAAAAAGTCGTCAGTTAGTATTTTGGCGTGTTCTGACTTCTTCTACAGTATAGGAATCCAATTCTTTATGCCAAAAAATAAATGTCCAATGAAAGGTACAGAGGGATCTCATGAGGTTATTTTGAAAAATAATTTGTTAATTTGTACATTGACATAATTTTGTGCTCATACTTTGCTACAGCCATCATCACGAAAGGGGGTACCGTGGCGAACGTGATACCTTGTTTAACGACCATGGAGGTGCATCTGAGGACACCCACCAGGACTGAGAGAAAGGATCTTCAGGCCAAGATCGAAGCCTGCTTCACCAGTGCCGCCATTGCTACAGGATGCGAGGTCCAGTTTCAGTGCAGAGAAACCAACTCCTACGAAGATCTGGTCACCAACAAAACTCTGGCCAGTGTATATAAGAAACATGCTGAAAGATTAGGTTCGTATGTTTTCATCTTAAGTTCCATTGGCTGCATTTTGTAAACTTTCGAATTTTATATTGTAGCATATGATTAAAAGTCGTTAATTCTTTGTTTTTACAAATAACTTTCACAAACAAAAGCTAGCACTACTAGTATTACATATGAATGAATAGTTAATTTCCTGTTCTACTGATAATGCCATATGCTCAATCAGCAACATTTATTTTAATTTTACTAAAGTGCTTGTTAAAAGACGCCATTTTTCCGTCCTGACGAAGAAAGGAGTTTCATCACTTAAAATTATTGCAATACTTTCGTGGTGCGTATTGAGTTTGAAAGAAATTCACAACTTGAAATAATTCAATCGAAATGTAGATTTGAAATTAAAAGCTTTAAAATTCGGTGCTATAACGGACATGTGTCGAAGTGGTAGGCCTAAAGTAGGAGAAAGGATCGCAGAAAATGCTAAGGAATGCTTGTTGAAATTTATAAAATGTCAGTGAAAAGATTATTCAGTCAAGTTGAAGTTTCATGCAGAAAATGTTAAAGAATCGGGTATAAGTTAAAATTTCATACAAACAATGTTTATGTGAACATTAAGAGGATTCACTAGTGACATAGTATCACAGCGTTAATTTATGAACTGATGTAGAAAGCCTAACACTTCGAACGTTTAGTGTGATTAAAACTTGTAGAGTGAGAATTTAACTGTTTTCCCCTTCAACTGCAAATAGACTGCATAACATCGATGCAGTCTATTTTGAATAACGATTTTGGATAACGAAATTGTATTTACTGGTGTAATTTCCTTATAAAACTCATGTTTATATTGCCATCTAATTCATGCATATATAATATAAGTTTCCATTTGATATTCTTGTTGCATTTCTAAATTAGGTCTTCTGAACATGCGAATTAAGTGTCATAAAAAGTTGGTAGGATTATATGAAAGTAGGTATGATATAAAACACTTAATATGAAAATGAAAAGTCAAATATAAGTGAAGTAATACCTAAAATGCTTAAGAATGAATTAAAAATCATATATGTAATATACTAACACAAGATTTAAAGACGGTTTGTAGTAAATGCTCATGTTGTTCATTCTATCTCTCATTTTTATAGGGATGGGCACAGATCCAGGGGAAGTCAGAGATTTGCCATTCGGTTCCACCGACATGGGCAACGTGTCACATGTGATCCCTTCGATCCACCCCATATACGCCATCCAATCACAAGGCATCAACCACACCAAGGGATTCGCGGAGTCCTGCGGTTCCGCGCTTGCGCAAGGACCCACATTGCTTGCCAGCAAAGCAATGGCCATGACAATTCTTGAGATCTTTAGATCGCCAAATGTTCTGCAAGAAGCTAGAAAAGAATTTGAAAGAGACAATGTATAAATTATATGATGCTGCATGTTGCACAAGAAAAATAAAATGTTATATCTTTTTTTTCCCTCTTCCAAATTTAGTTTAGTATTTTTACAATGTGTGGCATATTTGGAGAGCATTAAATGTATTTTTAAGTTGAATATCTTGTTTAGTTTTATCAAAAAGCTCACAATGTAGTATCAATGTCGTATAATGTATGCATGTATAATTTGCTGAAGGGTTATTGACTACAAATACCCAAATTTCCTCTCTTATGAAACTGATACTCTAATGTGAATATTGTGATAAAGTAATGTATAAGTTATATATAAATATATACATGTAGTTCAGTCGGAATAATTGTTTTATTAAAAACATAAACCTGCACAGGTATTAGCGTGAAGTTAATGGTTTATGTTTACTGGGTTCACCGATTTATCAAAACAGTATTAAAATAATATATATAAATCGAATAATTATCGTAAAGTACGGAATGAGAATGCCACAACGAAAATATATCGATTAAATTCAACTAGATGCAGAAAACGTTGCACAGGACCACATATATGATTCAGTAGCAATATACACAGCTAGAGTGCATAAGAGTACGACTTCAATCCAGCATGCCTTGCAATCATTGCTTTCATAATCGAAGAAACTTGATGGCTATTGTAACAGAGTGTGTAATGTCTAGTCTCAACCTTTGGGATGTTTGGAGCGTTCAGTTTTCTCATATATGGTATATGAATTAATGAAGTATAGTGTAGTTACAGGAGGTTATATTAATTAAATGCATTGATACTAATGTCTTATGAACTAGAGAAGTAAAACACAGAAGGAAATCCAAATAGCTTGAGAGATTGTTTTGAAACACTTATCTCTAACATTGTAAAGACATCCCATTCAACGCCAGCTGTTAACGTTAAGCGACAAAAAAGGTAATATTTGAAGTTACTGCTCGAAATCATCATCCATCCAAATTTTTATGGAACTTCGCTAGCTAAAATTCACCAAAGACAAATTCATAAAAAGAAAAAAGATTTTGAGAAGATACTTTTTCCCTTTAGGTACTGTTTTCTTGAATTTGGAGGAAGTGAATTCGAGAAACTATATTAGAGTTTGCAGAACACAATTTTTTTGCATCACAAACTGTATTTACAGAAGTAAAACTTATTCCGAGGCGAAATTAATAGATAAAAAAAAAAGGATCGTTAAGTTATATTTCTTGTTGACACGGCCATACTATATAGAAAGATGCTGTCGATTTTGCCAGTGTAAACTAAATATTCTCTATATTACTAAAAGTGCACACATAGAACAATTGTAAATGTGGATGAAAGGAAGTTTGAAACTTCTCAGTTTGAATATTAAGAATAATATGCTTTTATCAATGTTAGTTTAATTAAATAAGTTAGTTTTGAGCAGTAACTTTTTAACTTATTACGATTGAGAATAATTTATTGAAAATTTACAGCATTTTTTTGTTTTTTTTAATTTGCTCATAGATAACCTGAGCCCATAGATTGCCCATTTTAGGCATTTGCCTATAGATAACCATAATAGGACCTGGTGTTCCAGTAGCGTACCATAAAAATTTCTCCATAAGACTATGATATGAAAGAGGGTATTGGTTTCATGGAATTTATACAGGTAATTATCTCGCATTTGCTATTTGTATAGCAAAAAAACTTTTTCCCAACAATCTGTCAACGATTTAAATAGAAACATTAAGCAGCAACTGTGCTGCCATCTTTCAGTAGTTACAACAGTTATAGAATACTACGTTTTAATATATAACAGGAAACGTGCTTTAAACACTATGAAATTAGTTCATCTAAAAATATTTATGAAACCATTTCAAAATTTTATTGTTAACTAAAATATAATTTCATTGAATATATATAAACTTTTACTATTTAAATTTATTAATTTTATTTATCGTTTATAATAAATTCATCATTATTAATTTTATAATAATCAGTTTTATTATGATTATAGTATAAATTAAAGTTCATTGTTTAATTTTTTATGTCATTTCGTGATGTGACTATTTTACATATTAATTAAGTAAGCTATTTACAGAATATTCTTAAAAAAAAATTGCATTAGCATTAGAAATAACAATAATCGAGGCTTATAACATGAAAGATTTCATATTTCATAGATATAAATTAATAGATATAATTTTTTTAATAAGAAATGAATTTTAATTCTCAGTCAAGCATGCAAATTTTTTTTTTTTTTTGTTTTCATTACAGATACAAGACAGTACATTTTATGACTTTTGATATGTATGATCGCAACTCCTAATTTTACATAAAGCAATGCCCTTTATATGCTCTTTTATATATTTTATTGAATTAAAACAACTTTTTGCAGAAAATATGAATAACAAACATTATTATATGCACAATGAAAAAACCTTAATTACATTACTTCATTTGCTATATCAATTTAACTTACTGCCGTCAAAAAAAAAAAAAATCTTAATAGCTCTTAAGCAAAAACCGATAATGAAGCAAACAGACTGAAAATTCAGTGCGTAAAATTTCATAATTGTGCATCATTCCATCTTTCCATATTTATTAATTATAAGTTTATTATTCTTTATATAAATCATTTAATATGAGTTATTGTAAAAAATGTTTTAATTGAGTAAGAAATTTGTCAAATGCCATTACATAAAATGAAAAACTAAAATATCGCCACACTGGCGTGATTATAACAATTCTGTGAGAAGTAATGTAGTTAGAGATCAATCTGGCGGCACTTGTATAATAATTACGAGCGTAGCACAGGACAACTTTTAAAGTCTAGACTTTTCTAATAAATTCTTCATTATCTTGCTCAGAACAGCCGGGATGGGTTCAACCAAAATTCATAAAACAATACCGAGTCCAAAGAAAGAGGTGAATTATCCAAATGTCCTCCTTGAAAATGTCCTTTTAAATCATCACCTCCATAATTTCAAAAATTGTAAAGGAATCTAATCTAAATGTCCTCATTGAGGGTGCCCCTTTAAACCTTCATGCCCATCCTTCCAAAAGTAGTAAACTTAACCTAGATGTCATCCTTGAGGGCAGGGCTGGATTTTAAATGGCTAACTAGGATTCAGAAAAGGGCCCACTATTTTTAAACAGTAAACACTCAAACCCCAATCCTGCTAAAAGGAGAAATTCTAACATATGACTAATAAACAAACATAGAAATGCATCGTTAAGATCAATGCGTTCTTTGAGGGTCTGTTCGTTTGTATATAGTAGATTGCACCAAAGTAGAGTTGATGACGTCCACTGATTGCTATGACAATGTGCGGGAATGGCTATGTGCGGTAATGGTTTTGAAAACAGTAAACACTCGATAATGGCTGAATGGCAGGAATTGCAATGTGCGAAATTCTAGGGGCACAAATGGCAATGTGCTAATAAATGGCAATGTGCAATGGCAATGTGCGGGAATGCAATGTGCGGGAATTAGGCGCGAGAATGGCAAAGTGTGGTAATGGCTTATGCGGGTTGTTCTTTTTGTATATGGTTAGGGGCGCGAATGGCAGTGTGCAAATGGCTAGGGGCGAGAATGACAAAGTCCACTGATTAGCGTGAATGACAATGTGCGGGAATGGCTATGTGCGGTAATGGGTTTTAGGGGTGAAATGGCAAAGTGCGGTAATGGTTAGGGGCGTCGAATAAATGTGCTAATGGTTAGGGGCGTGAATGACAATGTGCGGAAATGTTAGAGGCGAGAATGGCAATGTGCGGGAATGGCTAGGGGCGAAAATGGCAAAGTGCGGTAATGGCTAGGGTCGAAAATGGCAATGTGCGGGATTGTCTAGGCGCGAGAATGGCAAAGTGCGGTAATGGCTATATGCGGGATTGTCTAGGGGAGAGAATGGCAATGTGCGGAATAGTTAGGGGCGCGAATGGCTTGAATGGCTAGGGGCGAGAATGACAAAGTGTGGGAATGGTTAGGGGCGTGAATGGCAATGTGCGGGAATGGCTAGGGGCGAGAATGGCAAAGTGCGGTAATGGCTAGGGAAATGGCAAAGTGGGCATGAATGGCAATGTGCGGGAATGGTTAGGGGCGTGAATGACAATGTGCGGAAATGGTTAGAGGCGAGAATGGCAATGTGCGGGAATGGCTAGGGGCGAAAATGGCAAAGTGCTAATGGCTAGGGTCGAAAATGGCAATGTGCGGGATTGTCTAGGGGCGAGAATGGGAATGTGCGGGGATGGCTAGGGGTTGAGTATGGTAATGTGCGGGAATGGCTAGGGACAAGAATGGCAATGTGCGGAATTGGCTTTGTGCGGGAATAGCTAGAGGCGAGTATGGCAATGTGCGGAAATGGCAACGTGCGGGAATGGCAATGTGCGAGAATGGCTAGGGGCGAATGCGGGAATGTGCGTTAATGGCTTGGGGCTAGAATGGCTATGTGCGGGAATGGCTAGGGGCAAGAATTACAATGTGACGTGCCTTTTGCTACTAAGCTCTGGTTTGTTCTTGCATAAATAAAGGGCAGATTGGAACAGACAAACGAACAGACCTATTGATATCCGCACGTTCGGTTATATTCTTATTACTTCGATAATATGAAATACGTATAAATGTTATTAGAAAAGATTCTTATTTTAGGATTGCGTACACGATCATTTGATTCTTGGCTTTTGAGTTCAGAAGGTTCAATACTTTGAAGTGTTTATAGACTATTGAATAATTTTTTTTTTGTGAGAATATTTTCATTTCGCGGAATTCTAAGTAAGTTCTTAACTTTTATTTATGCACAATAATTAGTAATTCAAATATATTGTTCTAGATTATAATCTAAGAATGAATAAATGATTTGAAAGTGGAGCTTGCAAACGAAATAAAAAAGATACTACAAGAGTATGAGGCAAAGAGGCTAACACCTGGATCTTGTGATCTGGTTTTGTTTGAATAAAGTTCCATTTTTGGTTTAGTTTAAAACTTAAAATTCATAATAATTCATACTTAAACTTTAAATGCGAATTATTATGAAATAAATTTATCTGAATTGAATTTGTTTTTAGTCCTCAATGCATTGAATATATTTAATTTAATTTGATAGAAAATATGATAATTTTTATTGCATATTTTATTTTTGTGGCAAAGATATTTATTATTTGAATTTTGTTTCTTTGTAAATGTCGTGTGTTATGTTTGATTAGTTATTGTTACAAGTACTGAGAATAAATGCCCAAATAAGTGTTCTCGACTTTTCTTTTTATTTATTATCCGTGCCTCATTTTTTATAAAGATTAGTGCCCATCACCACATGTTTCATTTAACATATTGATATTATAATTATCACAGTATTGATGTATTTTGTTATCTCTCATTTAATTTACAAACTTAAAAATGGGAGGTGAAAGGGTTGAGGAGAGAGGTTATAGCTTCTCCCACATTATTCCAAAAATTGTAAAGGGGCCTAACCTAAATGTCCCGCTTAAGGGTGCCCCTTTAAACCATAAAAAGAAAAATTCCTTGGGCTCCTCAGCTCTAATCACAGCAATATGATGATGTGTTGTAAAGATCCTTAAAATAGCTGCCACATTTGTAGCTGTACATTTGAAGATTTACCATTTCTGCTTTGGTACAGTTAAATAATCGATTGTGTAAAAATACCGTTATTTAAAAATTTGTGAATTTATTGCTGTTCGCATGTGCCTTTTTAAGAAATTTCAATGAAACTCTGTTTCAGTAATAAACTGTCCTAAATACCATATACGACGATAACTAATGTCTGCATTAGAGCACTAATAACTAAGTTTGTAACAGTGAATATGTATTAGCATACCTCGTAATAGTTAATATTTTTACTAATATACTAATAACTAGTATTCGTATTAATCAGCCAATGTATGTACTAGTGCTCCAATGACTAATATTTGTATTAACCAGTCAATGTATGTAATAGTGCTCCAATAACTAATGTTTGTATTAACCAGTCAATGCATGTACTAGTGCTCCAATAACTAATGTTCGTATTAACCAGTCAATGTATGTAATAGTGCTCCAATAACTAATATTTGTATTAACCAGTCAATGTGTGTAATAGTGTTCCAATAACTATGTTTTGTATTAACCAGTCAATGTGTGTATACTAATAACTATGTTTTGTATTAACAAGTCAATGTATGTACTAATCCAATAACTAATGTTTGTTAGGTTGAGGTTAAAGCCTCCCACATTATTCCAAAAATTGTAAAAGGGGCCTTTGTCCCCCTTGAGGGTGCCCCTTTAAACTATAAAAAGAAAAATTCCTTGGGCTCATCAGCTCTAATCACACAATATGATGATGTGTTGTAAAGATCCTTAAAATAACTCCAATAACTAATGTTCGTATTAACCAGTCAATGTATGTAATAGTGCTCCAATAACTAATATTTGTATTAACCAGTCAATGTGTAATAGTGCTCAATAACTATGTTTTGTATTAACAAGTCAATGTATGTACTAATTAACTAATGTTTGTATTAACCAGTCAAGTATGTACTAGTGTTCCAATAACTAATGTTCGTATTAACCAGTCAATGTAGGTAATAGTGCTCCAATAACTAATGTTCTCCAGTCAATGTATGTACTAGTGCTCCAATAATTATTGTTTGTATTAACCAGCCTTTGTTGGTAAATAGTTAATGTTTGTGCTAATATAAGAAAAATATTGTGTAGTAATAACGAACTATTTGTTAAAAAGTTAAAGTGAAAAGATTTCATTATAACACGAGCCTTTATTTCACTTTAGATGAAAAAGTTTCGTCCAATTTTTAGAACCCTTTCGCGATAGCGTCTTCGAATTCTTTCTTAGCTTTTGCCAATGTCTCTGGACACCTCATAAGCTTGAGAGCTATCATGGCCATGGCTTTGGCCACATTCAGTGTGGGATCTTGTGCCTTTGGATCTCCAGACGCAACTTGAAATTCCGTGGTGTGAAACAGGGACTCTGTGTTAATGTTGTACATGGGCTGGATGGAAGGTACTGCGTGGGATACATTGCCCATGTCAGTGGATCCACTTGAGAGTTCAGGTTCATCAGAAAAATCTGTTGGATGTATACCTACAAAAGAGATAATTAGAGCATCAGTGAAACTGATACTTTGAGAACCAAAGAATGATTTCGTTCATGTACAGGAAAGAAAATAAATTGTAATTACTATTATAAAAAAATATTTTTAAACAATAAAAATTGATTTATAAACTAGGGAAATGAAACAAAGACAAACATAAATGGGTTAAGAATTTTTACACAATCTGCTAGTTGGGAGAATTTATTTGTAAGAGTGCAGTAGTATTTCTGCATACAGTCTTTGGAATTTTCGTATTAATCGTTAGTAGAATACTAAGCAACTGATACATATATAAAAAACAATCCATGGATATTATACCATAAACTCATAATTTTTTTTTTTTAATTTTTAAACAGTAAGTCTAAATTTGTTAATATGCAACATGTTTATTTAAAACTTTTCTACGGCTACTTTCAGGGTATACAAGTATTTCGTATTATACATATTTGAAATTTTAGGGCATAAAAAATTAGGGATACTCTCTTTTCCATTTGTAATAATAAATAAACTTTTGGCATTTTACTATTTATTACAGAATACATTAAGTATAGTGTAATAAATAAATAATAAATTTTGGAATTTCATATACTGTTGTTGAAATTCCAAAATATTGAGATTGCAAATTGGAGTCTTGATAATGGTTGAGACAACGTGTATAAATGCCTAGCATCTACAGACAGTCTGTTTGGGGAAAGTTTTTCATGGTTTCTCCTATACGACATGCAAATGAAGAGCAGTTACTCTTAAAAGTTGTTGCCTCCTCATCGCTTGTAGGTTAACTGCCCCTAATGATCTTTCAAGAAACCAATCTATTGGCACCCACCTTATCATACTACTACTACTACAACATCACACCACATCATTGTGCCTAGAGCCGAGTTGCCTCTTTACAGTTTGGGAATGATGTGGGTTATAAGAAGTCTGATCAGGCTCAGTGACGCTCTACTATCATATGGGACCGGGATCTACGGTTTAAAGTGGATTTCGAACCACTACAAACATCCATGGTACCTCCGGGATTCGAACCCGAAACCTGGTACCTCCTCTTATCACAGGACGGCGATTGTTTCATGGTGGAACATAAGGCTCTATGATGTACACATAGAAAAAAATATAAATGATTGAATTAACTTCAATTTTGGACATATGTTTTAAGTACAATGGAAACGGACTTTTTTTTTTTAGTTTTGTTATGGACTCCCTAGAAGTCGAAGTAATTTTTGCAAAGATAAAACTGCACTGTGAAACAAATAATGAGTTCATGTTTGAAAATTGCATTGAAATGTAATAACCCTCGTTTCAACTCATAGGAATCACTAAGAATTAATATTAGCAGAGATTTGAATGTGATTTCAATAATAAAATACCAACCCAATCTTTTAGTGTAGATATTGTAGAGCTGCGCCATTACTTTGTTGCTGATGAGATTCTCATTGCCCCCTCCATGTTGCACTGGATGGATGCCGTACAGCCAGCGGCCGTTCCCCGCTTCGGATACAGTCGAGCACGCGTTCAGTGAGGTTCGCAAGTTCGATCCTCGTAGCAGCCCGCACGTAGATCTCCAGCCGAGACTCTGCGGGAATGACGTTAGGGACCAAACCTCCCTTGGTGATGATGGCTGCAGTTAGACAGAAATAGTATTAAAAAACAGCGATTGTTAATGACAAATATACAGTAATGAATGGTTTTTTCAGCATATTTTCAAAAGTTCAAAAGATAGACCCGTATGGTTTTTGTTATTTCAAAATACACTGAAGTGACAAAAGTCATGGGATACCTCTTAATATCGTGTCGGCCCTCCTTTCGCCCTGCGAAGTGCAGCAACTCGACGTGGCATGGACTCAACAAGTCGTTGGAAGTCTTCTGCAGGAATATTGAGCCATGCTGTCTCGATAGACGTCCATAATTGTGAAAGCGTTGATGGAGCAGGATTTTGGGCATGAACAGACCTCTCGATGGTGTCCCATAAATGCTCGATGGGATTCATGTCGGGCGATCTAGGTGGCCAGATCATTCGTTGGAATTGTCCAGAATGTTCTTCAAACCAATCGCGAACAGTTGTGGCCCGGTGACATGGCGCATTGTCATCCATAAAAATCCCATCGTTGTTTGGATACATGAAGTCCATGAATGGCTGCAAGTGATCTCCAAGTAGCTGAACATAAGCATTTCCAGTCAATGTTCGGTCCAGTCGCACCAGAGGACCAAGTCCATGCCATGAAAAACAGCCCACACCATTACGGAGCCACCACCAGCTTGAACAGTGCCTTGCTGACAGTTTGGGTCCATGGCTTCGTAGGGTCTGCGCCACACTCGAACCCTACCATCAGCTCTTACCAACTGAAATCGTGACTCATCGGACCAGGCCACGGTTTTCCATTCATCTAGGGACCAACCGATATGCTCACGTGCCCACGAGAGTCGCTGCAAGCGATGTCGTTCTGTCAGTAAAGGCACTCGAGTCGGTCTTCTGCTGGAATAGCCCAAGAAAGCCAAATTTCTCCGCACAGTTCTAACAGACAAGTCCCTTGTACGTCCCACATTTATTTCTGCGGTTATTTGACGCAGTGTTGCTTGTCTGTTAGAATTTACGACTCTTTGCAGACGTCGCCGGTCTCGGTCGTTAAGTGTAGGCGGTCGACCACTGCGCTGTCCGTGGGGGGATGTTATGCCTGAAATTTCATACTCTCGACACACTCTTGACACAGTGGATCTGGGAATGTTGAATTCCCTAACGATTTCCGAAATGGCATGACCCATGCGTCTAGCTCCAACTAACATTCCGCGTTCAAAGTCTGTTAATTCCCGTCGTGCGGTCATCATCACGTCAAAACCTCTTCACATGAATAACTTGAACAGAAATGAAAGCTCTGCGAAAGCACTGCGCATTTATACCTGTTCTACGCGATGCTACTGCCATCTGAAAATTTGCATATTGCTATCCCATGACTTTTGTCACTTCAGTGTATATACAGTATAATGAAAAGAAGAGATAAAAATCTAAAAGCATTTTTATAATTTTACGAATTCCATTAAACTTTCAAGTTTTTTCCCTCATATGATACTTCAACTCAACCAACGCCTGTCCGTAGCCTCTCTGCCATTCAAGGCCGTGTCCATCCAGTAAAAATTCATATGATACGTAAATATGAGGCATTTCCTCGAAACGAATCATTTCTCGTCGATGGGTTATTCTGAGTATAGATTGGGGCTCCAAGATCCTGAATATGCAAAAAAGAACCTCCTATACTTTTGTAATTTTTTAAAACCCATGAAAATATAAAGCAAAGTTAAAACGCTTGATCTCTGGCAAAAACGGATCGAAACAGAGAAAAATCGATACTCTTGTATAATTAAGATATAACAATATACGATAATTTTTTACACACTTTGAGCTAATTAGACAGGACTTGTTGTTTAACGGGGATTCCAAACCACTAACAAACATCCATGCTACCGACAAGCCGACAATCCATGCTTTGAATCTGAAACATGGGGTACCATAGGCCAGAGC
Source organism: Caerostris extrusa (assembly GCA_021605095.1). NCBI lineage: Eukaryota > Metazoa > Arthropoda > Arachnida > Araneae > Araneidae > Caerostris > Caerostris extrusa. The sequence continues at coordinate 24,761 of BPLR01008885.1, read as the reverse complement.
ACTAGCCATTTGGACATCAAGTTGCCATCTCTGTCAGAAGAATAGAATTCTTAGACCGGAAGATTGGCGTCTCATGATCTAGTAGCAATGTACTTAGCTAGTGTGAGGAGAGCTGAGGTTCGAACCTACTGGCGATATTGTTTTAGCTATTTCTTTCAGAAACGAAGAAATTCGATAGCGATTGTAACAATGCGTGTAAAAGCATCTCGCATTGATAATCAAGCTGCCTGGTAGGAGGGTTCCGGGTTTCCTCCGATACGACACGGAAATTCGGGACATTCATTCTTCCTCAACATCCGCCGGTGGGCTGTTTGTGATCTGCATGAGGCCGACCAATGTTCCATCTTTATAATGGGGCTGCATAGTCATAGGTATGGTGCCAAAGAATTTAAAGTGAGACATTCCCAGTGATTAAGAGCAATGTAGTTACAGATCCATCTCTGGGATGATCCAGAATGTTATAGAAATAAATGTGAAAGACTAAAGTAAATAAGAAAGACTCAAATTAAGAAGATCGCAAAGAATAAGAAGAAAAATCGCATAACAGAAACATGCATCCTTTCTGTAGCACAAATCCTTTCTGGTGTAATAGAAATTATTTTTTCTATATTCCAGCTTGATAGTTTCTTTATCCGACAGACAATCCATGCGGCGTTGTTTCCTCTAAGTATTTAAATGTAAGAATTCTTGACGAAAAGTAGTTTTACCAAACGACATGAAAAGCTTTACACTTAATAAACTGCGACTGTCTTCGTCTGAACTGGCTGTTTATATTTACTGAAGCCCTCGTAATTCGATAAAATCATCATGTTATTTGAAATTGGAATACAAAACAATCATGAGCTCTTACCATGTACCATGTCGGTGGGCTTCATGTGCTGCCTGAGGAGCGATATGTTGACGTAAGCTGCAACCGCGGCGTCCAGGGCGTTCCGACCCATCCAGGGGGTGGCCGCGGCGTGCACCTCCTTGCCCTTGAAGTCCACGTTGATTTCCCGAAGACCTTTGGGAACAAAATCGAAAATATAAAAGTTTTTAGTATGACAGACAAGAAACGCATTTAGTTTGGCGTGGGATAATTCTGTCAGGTTGATTTGGTTTTGTCGCTTTACGGTCATCTTGTGCACACTTTAGGCTAAATAGACCGGGACCTACAGTTTACCGTGGATTCTGAACCACCAACAAACATCCATGCCCCTGCCAGGATTCGATAAACCTGAAGCCTTCGGTACCAACGGCCAGAGCTCTAGCCAGTTGACCCTCAGGCAGCAATTCTGCCAGGTAAACGTAAAACTTAAATCAACTGCTTATTCCTGAAGCAATATCCTTAATTTTAACAAATACTATAACAGTTCTGTATTATTTATTATTTACGTAAAATACTTTACAAAAATAAAAATCTAAAACTTCTGTAAGAAGAATTTGAAATTTCAGAACTGCCAAAGGCTCTGTATTAATTATAACAAAATCTCCTAACTTCCTCTTGTATTTGCATTTGGCTGAGTCAATCATTCAGTTTTAAACCAATTAAAAAAGATGTTTTAAGGGAACAGTAGATGTTAAAATTTAAAAAAAAACTTTGCATATTGTATTTGTATTTATATTTCAAGAATTGTAGTATATTTTTACATGCTATATATTTTTTCAATATAAATTTAGTCATCTTTCATTAAAATATTATAATTGTTTCAATAATTAATTTAGGTCCGATTTCTGCTTTATTTACATTTTTCAATAAAACAATTAAAATGCTTCTGTGGGGTCACAATTTCAAATTTATAAACCAAAATTTATGTTTGAATTATCGATTACTGCTATACAAGAAACTTACAGCATGAAAGTTTAATTCATAAGTAGCAGAATATACAGTTTGCAACTACTTCATAAGTAGTTAGTTAAACAGAGACAACATAAAAAAAAAGTCCCACTTAGAAAATAAATCAGAACCCTACGATGTAGCATTACCTCGCATCTAATAGCATTCGTAGTAATGGGATGATATAATTTCAGGTGGGCCATCTGTTGGATTTTTTTAATTTGCATGTTGTTTTGACAGCCATCTGTTGTTTTCTTCTTGAGTTACATTTTTATTCATAATTGCATTGGATGGAATTTTTTATACACATATATACACACATACACACATATATACATATATACATATATATATATCGCACATAAAAAGTTGCACAAAAAAAGGACTGCATAAAAACAGATTGACTAGATCCTATAAAGTTTAATTTAAAATTTTATGATTTCAACGTGTACACTGTAACTGCGTCAGAGACTTGTATTTTACGAGAGATTTTTTTTTTTTTTTTTTATTCTTCAAGAACGAAGAAGATAAGATTCACTAAATAGTAATAATAAGACAAGGAAGATACGAGTCCTAAGATTCCACAACATTCATCGCTATTTTTTATAATAGAATGTAATTGGTCTATGGCGAAATAAAATGCGACAATTATAGCACTTCTGGTAAATCACATAATTTATATGCTAATATTTTTATAGAATTTTGAATCATAAAACCACCTAAATAATAATAATAAAAACGTGCCTTAAAATTAACGCCAGACAATATTATGTACAATCAAACCTGTTTTTATGCGAATCTTTTTGGTGAACCTTTTTTTTTTTGTGCGGTATATAAAAATAAATTCCATCAAATACATATTATGAATAAAAATTAATAAATGTAATTGAAAAAAAAAATCAACAGATGGACCACCTGATATTATATCATTCCTTTACCACAAATGTTATTAGATGAGTTTAATGCTAGAGCATGAGATTTTTTATTTGCCTATTTTCCATGGGGGACTTTTTTTTTATGTGGTTTCTATTTACCACATAAATATTTTTTTAAATGCGTTACAAACAATATATTTTATAGCTACCTATAAAGTTTCAAGATTTTTTTAAGCTATACCTATCCCACGCACAAAACAGGTTTGACTGTATAAGGAACATAAAAGAAGGTTTTTTATGGCTTATTACAGCTAGCAAAGTAATTTGTTTAGACAATTACTCCTTTGTTTATGCGTTTTACTAAAAGTGCACAAATTGTTATATTGAGAAACAAAAATGAAAAGCCATAATTACGCCATGCTACAATTGACTTACGACACCCTATACATGAGAATACATGTGATTATATGCACACAGCGATACATGCGACACTATTGAAAAGATTAAGATCAAATAGAATTGGTAACATCAATATTTAAAAAGCGTATACTGGAAGATGAAGGGTCCGCATGGATAATAAATTCTATATTAGATATGCTTAAAAGTTTTTTTTTTTTTTGTTGATAGATTGTTTAGTTTTACAATTTATTGTTTAGTTTCATTATTTATTTTACAATCATTAGTTATACTTAATAATAACTTGTGTCATAGTACACCCACAAAAAGTTTTTAATGGAACAGCAAAAATGAGATTAAGCATTTTATAAATTGTATTAACCTTAAAAAAATGATAGTTTAAACTCAAGTTTTCTAGTTTATTCGTTAATAATATATATATTTCGAAATTAGGCTCTTCGTGGAACTTGTTTCTTTAGTATGATACGTATAAATAAAAGTAATAAATAGTATAATTATAATAGTTATGTATAGTAATTGTAATAACTATGTATAAATAAACTCAGTTACAGTTATTCATAATACATTATTATATACATGACCAGTAATTTTTCCATAATTTTTATAAGACCAAGTTAACAACGTTAAGATTTAAAAAAAAAAAGCTATTTCCACAAAACCTAAAAGAAGACACGCACAAAAATTAGCTTAAATGTTTTATAAATTGCATTAATAGAAAAATGTACTGATTTTTAAGTCTAGTACTCTGGTTTGTTCGTTAATACAACAAAAATTCTCGATTTCTTGGATCGGTGCGATCTGGTATGCAATATGTAGAATTCAGACCGGTGCCAGCATCTAACATGCAGCACTCAGTTGTGAGTCCGATGGCGGTATCAGCTGCAGTCATTACTTTCAGAATAGAGAAGACTCGATAGCGATTGTGACGACTTGTGTAAAGCCTCTCGCATTGATAGTTAATCTCCTTGGGAATTTTTTCTAGGGTTTCATTCATACGACATACAGATGACGACCAGTTACTTTTAAAAGTCCTTTCAGAAGGCAATCCTTCTTTTGATCAAACTTTGATGGGATTTTTCGTGATATACACAATTAAAACATGAAGTCTACCAATAATAAAGAAAGAAAAATTTCAATGTTTTCCCCGAAAAATTTGCTTAGTCAACTCTTTATATGTATGGTTTAAATTTATCTTTTCAAGATGTACGTATCAGTAATATTTACAGTGAAAATTGTCACGAATAAGTTGTTGCTTACAGAGTATGGGCGGGGAGGTGGTGTTGTAGTTGCAGGGATGGACCATCATGGCCGCATCCACCCCTTCGAAGGCCCCTCCCCTCAGCAGGTCCACCTTGCCCCCGGCCCCCTCCTCGGCCGGCGTCCCCAGCACGACGAGCTGGAAAAGAGAGACATTTTCAATCAAAATTATTTTAATAGCATAATCTTTCTGTTATATACACTATATTAATTGACAGGGGTGGAGAGTCTACCAAAAATTTCTCATTCCTGATTACCGGTTTCATTTAATGCCGACTCTATAGCTCAATTTAAGTACTTTGATCATTACTAATGTACTGAGAAGAATTTGTGAAATAAATTTATGGACATTTATTGAGCTGATATGTTTATAATAAAAGTTTTCCATAACAAAATATTTTCTTACAACAGTAATATTGTACTGTATTGTTGATATTAATTTAAATGTATAGTATTTGCACTCACTTAAAAAGACATTCTCGTACTCTAAATTATATTACATCATCATCATCATCATCATCAATTGCGCAACAGCCCCATAGTGGGCCAAGGCGGACTGCCTATTGGCAGAGTTCAAGACAGAATATGCTTTCTTTCTTTTTTACAGAATAGAATTGTCAGCCCTACGCCCAACTCTCTACAGTAGTATTAGATCAGGACCTACTGCTTGAAGTGAATTCCGAACCAATACAAACCTCCATGACACCGCAGGGACTCGAATCGAAACCTGTAGCATCGAGCGCCAGACACTTGGCCATCAGGCCGAAAATTGTATTGCAAAAATACATATATCCTATCAAAATAACAGTACCGAAATATTATATAGAATAACGTAACATAGCTTCTTTTGCTTAACATAAGCAAAAGAAGCTATGTTAAAATTATACATTTTAATTTCAAAATTTTTTTTATTTGTAGTAGATTAAATTATATTTTTTACTAATAGAATAGCCTCTATAAGATCTTTTTCATTCTTGATATAAAAAGTTTTTTTTATAAGCTTCAGTGTTGAGAAAAATCTATCCAAATTACTTAGTATACCTCTAAAGTAGTCACTTTCTTTGCTACTGGTTGCATTATTGAAGTTAAAATTGAATTGCCTGCTTAACTTTTAGTTTTAACATTAATTCTTATAATTTTGAGAAAATAAAAATTGTTTTATGAAAGATCGGATTTTAAACTGACTCATTGAAAATTGTTCGACTCCCGATTCCGACTTACTACCTCTCTTAATTGCAATAGCATCTAGACTTTCTAGGAAAAGTAAAAATGTTTATACGTCTGCACTTATAGTGGTGGACATTACATATGTTACAGTACGTATGCAACGTGAGCACATGCTATAATGAAGCCCTCTTGTTGATCGTAGTACCAGGTTTTGTGCATTTCTTGTTGATTTCTTATTATTAGGATTAAATTACTCAGGATTTGGTCCGTTTTTCTTTTTTCTTGTAAATTAGTAAGCATGAGTCAGGCATTCCCGTTTTTCTGGCAAGATAGCAATTGCCACATTTTTTGAGCCTCGTGCTTTTGATTCGATTTGATCAAACTGTAAAAAAAAAAATTATGTAAGAAGAATAGTAATAAACTTTTTCACTCTGTCATAATGCTGATATTTAACCGATTTGTGAAGGATTTGAAAAACATGATGTAATATTCATATAGAAGTGTTATAAGTAAACATAAGAATTTTAATACTGGGAATGTCTTAGGTGGTTTACAAACAAACATGATATATAATGGTGTAATTTACAAAATATCAAAACTACTTTTACAAAATCTACAATGAAAATTAGGTAACACCTTGTATAATGGAAAATAGAATAAGGAATGATATTTGAAAATTCCTTGTAAGACAGCATCCGCTTATGTGTATGGTATAATTCAATAAGATTGGCGTAAATCAGAAAACTTATTTAATAAATTTAAAAAAATAAAAAACTTGTCAATAAAACTCATAAAGTTACCCACCAAAATTATGTACCCTTAATTATTGAAATCATGCACATATTTAAAGAAAATTAAAAGTTAAAAATTAAAAACTAAAAGTAACCATGTCAGTTAGTTTAACCTAAACTGTGCACCTTTCGTCCATTTTCTGCTGTGTGATACATCACATTAATGGCAATCTGCTGCCACGAAACTAATAATACAAATATTATAGGTATTTAGCTTACTTTTCCAACCAATTCTGGATCCTCTTCCATGACCGCTTTGATCGCCAAACCTGCCGCCAAGCCTGCCTCGGCGATGAGATTGTGTCCGCAAGCATGGCCAATCTCCGGTAAAGCATCGTACTCCAGAAGGACTGCTATAACCGGGCCGCCATCTAGAAACGTAAAAAACAGTGAGGAAAATAAATTAAAAACGCTTCTAATATTTCCATTTTTTTTCTTTCTGCTCACTTCTAAATAAGAAATTCTAAACGAGCGATTGGCATACTTCATTATATCAATGTCAATAATTGAAATTGATCAATATATTTTAGAACGAATTACTCATTTATTAAAAATAACTGTAAAGAGTTAAAAAAAAAATAAATTAAGAGAGAAATTAACATTAGGTACATAGGGTTAACAAACCCCAAGATTATAAAATGCTAAATAAACTATGAAATCTAAACATTTCTGGGTGATCAAAGAAAAAAAATATAATAGTTGAGGTTCATGTCTACAAAGATTAAAATTTCTTTAAATCTAAATATTCTACTAAACATTATTACAGGGAATGGAAAACAGTATTAGAGTTTTTCTCTTGACAGGAAGCACTAGAAAAATCAATTCTTATGTCTTGATAATTTTGTAACAGCTAATTTGTTGATTCATTTGAAAAAAATCATAATATAAAATCTAGGTTTAATCAATCAAATTCCGATCTTTTTGAAAGACTCATAACAATTTACAATTAAGGTGACTTTGAAAACCCAGATTTTGGTGGCACGTCTACAGAACCTCATAGAATCAATTCATCTGAATCCAATGATCCTTTCGAGATCTAAACTTGTCAAAGGATCAGGTAGAATTGTTGGCGACCACATTAAATGATTGGAAACTTCTTGATTTGGTTTGTAGCTCTACTGTCATCTTGCGCACACGAGGGCTAAACAGACTGGGATCTACACTTTAAAGTGGATTCCGAACCACTACAAGCATCCATGGCACCGTTGGGACTCTAACCCGAAAGCTGTGATACCGAGCACCAGAGCGCTAGCCACTCGGTCATCAGGCCCCTGTAAACCTCTTGCCAAAAGGCGGCCTGATGGCCAATTGGCTGGCGCACTGACCATTGGTACCACAAGCTTCAGGTGTGAATTCTGGCGTGACATCGGTTAGTCATACTGTTAGTGGGAATCGGCGCTCGGTACCACAAGTTTCGGGTTCGAGTCTAGGCGGTGCCATCTATGTTTGTAGTGGTTCGGAATCCACTTTTAAACCGTATGTCCCGGTATAACAGGATCGTAGAGCGTTGCGGAGGCATTGTTGCTCCACGTCCGTAGCTTATCTTAGCTACAAGCACCTCCTGGGTAGTGCTAAGTGAGTAATGCCATTGCGGCGCTTGCCTTAAGGCATCCAAAACAATTGTCTAAGTGTTTGCCAGCTGCATTAAAAAACCACATATACTGACTTCATATAGGGATACTAGCATAATGGTAAACATGTTCAATGCCTTTCTTCTGTTTCTTCATTGGCGCAACAGTCCCATGATGGGCCAAGGCAATCTGCCTACTGGCAGATTTCGATTTTTCGTATCACGGAGCCCAGTCAGACTTCTCACCCACATCCTTCTCCAACTGCATTGTGGCAACTCAGCTCTAGGCACAGTGATGTGGTGTAGTAGTGGTGGTTCGGAATCCAAGTTAAACTATAGCCCCAGTCTAATTATCTAAGTATACAAAAAATGACTGCAGAGCGTCAAACCAAACCAAACCTTGAGAAAGGAACCACGATTTCTTCTTATTATATCGTATCCTTAATGATGGGAACACGACCTCTAACGCTTGTTCTCCATAGAAGGCAATTTAGTGTATTTTACTAATATTGATTCATTAGTGAGTGAGTGAGGAGATCAGCATTTTCCTGAGGATTGAATGTTTTGCAAGATTACTTCAAACTCATTTTAACGGCCGTGCTTCCTCATATTGGAAATGAGAAACTTTCGATTCCTCTTGCCCATGCAGCCCGTATGAAACAGACGTATGGCAACATAAAGATTTTACTATTGAAGATAAGATACCGACAGCATTCTTGGAATATATGCGGAGATTTGAAAGTTATAGCACTTTTGCTACATCTTCAACAAGGATATTCTAAATTTTCTTGTTTGCAATTCTAGTGGGATTACAGCTATCGCAAAAATCATTTTTCAAGAAGCAATGATCTAAAAAGATGTCTGATACCTGGACAAGAACTTCTCCACCACCCATCCTGAGCATGTCAGTGGATAAAAAAAGTATTGGCAATTGCCTATAAATGATCATATTTGCTAACAAAGTATGTTTACAAATTTTATTTTAACATAGCGATTACAGAAGGAGAAAAGACAAACAAATATAACAAATATAAAAATAAACAAATATAAATAAATATAACAAATAAACAAATATAAAAATATTTAAATTTTCATTTAAATATTTTTTTTCAAACTCTACGAGAAAATCCAAAATTTACATCATAAAAAAAGTATTGGCAAAATTATGAAATTGACAAAATTATGAGCGAAAACAAAATCAGTATACGTTTAGTACTTTGTATGCATACCTTCTGCATCTATAACAGCTTGTAATCTATTTCTCATAGAGGAAACTAAGGTCTTTGTTGTACTGTTGGGAATTTTGTGCCACTCTTGCAAGAGTAAACGTTTGAGGTCGTCTTTACTTGAAATTTTATATTTCTTGATTTCTAGATCCATCAGGTGCCTTAAATTTTCAATTGGATTGATGTCAGGCGATTGAGGTGGGGTTTTTAATTGGCGAGGAGAATTGTAGAGTAGTCATTCACAGGGTGAGATTCGCTGTATGCTTGGGGTCATTGTCTTGTTGAAAAACGAATGATGTTCCGAAGACAAGATTTTGGGCACTGATTTTTAAGTTATGGCACAAAATGTCAATGTATGTACGTGCTGTCATAATACCATCAATAAAATGCAGGTTGCCAATTCCATTAGCTGCCATACAGCCCCAAACTAAGACGCTGCCTCCACCATATTTTACAGTAGCAGTTAAATGTTGCTTTTCCAATTCAGTATTTGGCCTCCTCCACACATATCGTCGTCCATCACTGCCAAAATGTTAAACTTTGATTCGTCGGAAAAAATAACTGTGTTCCAAAACTCTTCAAATAAATCAACGTGGGATTTTGCGAAATCTAACCTCTTTCTCCTATTTATTTCCGAGATGAATGCTTTCTTTCTAGCTGCCCTTCCATAATAACTTCTCTCGTATAAAACATTCCGTACAGTCTGTACGCGGAAAGTCATTTGCGAAGTGAAACCAACATCTCTAGCTATCTGTGGTGCACTTATTTTAGGGTTTTTCTTAACCTTGTTAATAATGACACGTTCTTCTCTTGTAGAAAATATTCGAGGTCGTCCACTGCTAGTCTTATTTTCCGTTGATACTGTTTCCTTGAACTTTTTACAACACTTCTTACAGTAAATAAACTTATATTGAACTGCACTCCTATAGCACGATAAGTTAAACCTTCATTTCTGTGCCTAATAATAGTGTTTTTAACACTAACGTCCAACTCCTTCGATTTCGAAGTCATTTTACTGCAGTAATCGCAAAATAATGTATAGACACTTTTGGAGTAGTTTTGCAGACTTTATACCAGTAGAGTTTCTTATCAGTCGAAACACGTGACTTCAATGTAACAAAAATTTGCATAGCAGTTAAAACTTTGCCAATACTTTTGGACATGCAAATTTTCGTTTTTGAAAGAAAAAATCGTAGAAAATGCAAATTAAAATAAAATGTTTACTATTTATATATATCTAAGATGTCTTGTATTTAATTACGACTGCTAAAATTACATAACATTTTATTTATTTGTCAATATGAATAAATTAAGGCAATTGCCAATACTTTTTACCCACTATATATCATCCTTCCTTACACATCAAACTCATATTAATAAAAGATGTTAAGGCGATGAATAAAATACTTAAAGAACAAATCCTTCTTGTACTTATCTTTGGTTTCTTGTATTTAAGAACAAATTCTAGTATTCTAGAATTTGTTCTTTAAATAAGGAGGCTGAAATAAAAAAAATATATTTGTAGGCTGTAATTAAGGGAGTTTATGAAGTACTATGACTTTGAGAAAAGTATGAATGGAGTTAAAAAGTTACATGAAAGTCTTATAAAGGTCGTAATTGAACTCTTCCTAATAGAACAAATTCCTACAAAATTATAAAGCTTCGACATGTAACATTGCCTGAAAATACATCTTTTGGATTCATATTTGGACTTCTTTCCTGAAAATCAAACATAATGAGCGATTTCAACAATGGAAAATGCTATCAGTGAAAATGGAATCCAAATATGCTTACAAGACTATTGCTGGACACTAAAAATGATGTTCTTCAAAGTTAAAAACTACAATTTCGTACAATTCGTTCGTTGAAAACTACATTTTGATTTAAATTAATACATGCAAGTAAATTAAATAAAACTAATTTCTAATCATTTTACAACAATATGAAAAAAAACAAAAACAACACAAAAACTTATTAAGTTTATTATTAGAAGTTAAAACTTATTACAAAAACTTATTGCAAAAAATGATAAGCAAGTTTCAAATAAGGGCAAAAGTTAATTTTGTCAGTGAGTATTATTAAAATAATCTGAACAAAATTTTCTGTTTTCCTCGAAAACTGCCACTGTTTTGTTCACAATCAATGAAGGTTTTGTAAAAAGTGCAGCATTAGAGAAAAAAATACAATACAAAATAAATTTTTTTTAAATGTTATTATTTTGTTATTTAGTCTTTATTTTCCACAGTCTGTATACAATCGAAAGTGTTATTTTCTTTAATAACTATGGCGAATCGATACTTTTTAGCATTCTATAAATACAATCTGCAATTATTGATAATTCCGAATCCCATTGTCAACCAATTACTGAGAAAGTGCCGATTTTAATTCTAAAAATTTTTAAAATCCATATTTCTTTCTTCACATTATTTACCTAAAATGTTTTTTAATCTATCAACTATTCAATCAGAAATTAAAAATCACTTTTTTTTTTTTAAATGTTAGAGAAAACTTTGCCGTTGTACATCAAACGACAAAAAAAAAAAAAAAAAAAAAAAAAAAAAAATCTATTAAGAAAGATGCGGTGTTGCTGAATTAAAATAATTTTTGATTAAAATAAATTTTATCTAAATTTTTTTTTTTTTTGCAAATAATTACAAGTTTAACTAATTCTAGATAAAAAAAAAATGTGACGCAATTTTGCAAAAATTTAATTTAAAAGAATTAAACCTGAAAAATATCTCGACACGATGCAGGCAACACATTTTATTTTTAACAGAGTGCACCAAAGTACTCGATAACTTGTGTGGTAAGTAATTAAAAATGTGTTGTTAATTACAACTCATCCCTTGAATGGTTTTAATTTTAAACTGAGCACACTAAAATATTTGATAACTTTTGCGCTAAGTGATTAAAAATGTGTTGCTTGTTTTCCCTGCAGTATTAATTGCAACTCATATCTGGAATGTTTTATTTGTGAATTAAAAACATTATTTGACATTTGCATACTGTAAAATAAAACAAAGAAAATACATTATAGCTACTTTAATATTAATAATGGAAAATTAGATGAAAGCGTAACATCATTTTCTCTTACTAAAGGGAGGGGAAATGAAAAAAATTGAGAAAGAATAATTTGAAAACCAAATTATAACCAAACAATATATAACCAAATTATAATATTTGCAATGCCAATTTGCAATTTCGTTCAAATGCATGTATATTTACTTGTCCTACTAAAAACCGTCATTTTAAAAATACCACATAATATCATAAGAATATATAGAAATATTATTTAGATAAAATGAATTAATATGCAAATTAAACTCCTACCAAGTTTTACCACAAGCTATATAGACTAATAGTTGAAATAATCTTACTATTAAATAAACACACACTTATAAAAAAAAAAATGAAAATAAAAAAAATTAGGATTAACCCCATACCTGCTTTTGACTGGAACTCTGCTCTAAAAGCCGTGGGCACCACATAACCCTTCTGCACCTCAAATCCGCGATTCGACAACACACCTGACAACAGCTCGTGGGCGTGCTCCTCTTCGTAAGCAAGTTGTGGATTATTCCATATGTCCTGACTGACAGAGTTCAAAAACTCTCTTTCCCCTTCAATTGTGGAGCACACTGCGGAGAAATCTTGCTCAGTCATGGCTCCTCGCAGGGACTGATTCATTCACTGGCAGTCGAAACGGTTCCCTGTTGACCTACATCCGCTACAGATTGTTTGCGATAGTTGCGACATTTCTGTCGTCTACATACTTGAAAACTCATGTAGATGTTTTTCGTACGATACAACTTTCATGTGTGACCTCTGACTGAAATGTGCTGTCTTTAAAAAATTTTGATTAGGATTTGGCATTGAATAAAATGTTAAGTGAGATTGGATGATTGCAATTGGTCTGTAATTCCAGATAATCTCATAATCAAAAGTCACGTAGATTGTGGTCGGATGCAATGATTCTCGAAGGAGGAACTAGGTCTCACTAGAAGATTTACGAGTATTCCCATTGGTATTTTAGAGATATATGCTTTCAGATATTAAAAATAAAAAAAAAAATAAAAAATAAAATCTAAAAATAAATCTAAAAATTATATCTAAAAAAATAAATCTATAAAACTCTTTTTTTTTTTTTTTTTTTGGTCAGTATTTCTATTTAAAGGTAGCTTTCATTACAAAAAACTACCTCACTGGCTGTTTCTTTCTTTTTAATTCGCATAAAAAGACGCCAAACCACGATAAGTCGCCACAGAAGGTTCAGCGTCTATGAGACAAAAGCTTCCAAATAAAGCGTCTATAGGTTTTCAACGTTAAAAAGTTTCCATTTCAGCCTATGAGACTCCGTCGTCTGTAAGTAGTAGTCTGTGGAGTTGACCATCTGATTATATGGCTATGAGGCGTTGGTAGCTGGTGCGGTATTTTTATTGTATATATTATTTATTTTGAAAGTATTGGAAATGGATGTTATGTGCACTTTACTTAATTTCAAATAAATAAACCTAAATAAAATGGATAGAGTTCTCAATAAGAAGCGGGTTAATGAAGAACCAGATTCCTTAAGCGAATAAAAATTAAGCACAGTTTAGAAAGTAAAATCATGGCCAATTCGCAAATATAATGAAAGATACTTAAACTTTTGTTCCACCTGGACGGAAAGTGAAAATCATCCTTCATCATGTGGATGCAAAATCACAGTTGAATCATTACTTCCTTGTACATTGAATAAGTATTTTAAAAATATACACACTCAATTTACATGATAAATCTGCAAGTTTTTCAAGAGATTATTCGAACAGCAACAAAAGCTGTCCATACGTACATGCTTCCCTCTACGCACTGGCCAATTGGCTAGCGCTCTGGCCTCTGGTACGGAAGCCTTCAGATTCGAATCCTGACGGTGACATGGATGTTAATGGTTCAGAATCAACGTTAAGCTGCAAGTCCCGGTATCATCAGCCCAAAGTGTGCAAGAAAAATGATTGTCGAGCGAAAAGCCAAACCAAAAAAGAATGATTCAAATACGCAGGTGAGCAAGAATGAGCCAAACCAAGAAATATAAATTCCATTTTTGATTGAATTTTAACTATTACTCTCAATTATTAACGTTTTCTTTCTGTGCAATAATACCGCGATACTGTTTATCCATTTTTATATATCGATGTATGTAATTTTCGTAACGCAAACTGTTTAGCAAGATTGGATAAGAAACGCAGTTGTGTGAAATTAGAACAAATTATTTAACAAACATTGTTATTAATATTGTATTGTTTTAATTGTATTGTTATTAATAATGTATTGTATTTTATTGTAATGTATTGTTTTTTTTTCTTTTGATTCATGAACCAAAAAGTTTCCGTGGAACAGTCATTGCAAATATATAATCCGCCATGTTCTTCCGTTGGGCTCGAACAGAGAAAGTAACGTTGAACTACCTAAATAGCAGCTTGTATTTTCAAAACTTCACTCCGATCATTCTAAAAACTATAAAGCAGCCTATCAGCTTTAAGCATAGCGATATGGTGGTGTAGTTGTAGTTTTTAAAAGTGCTTTCACAATTGTAAATGTAATTGAGTTTCAGCTGTATTCTATGTATTTCTAAATCCTCAACTAAACTCTAAGAACTCTATATTTTTAAACATGCAATTATTATTTTAAGGATTTGTATATTTCTTGATGTTTGCTTGCATGGGTTCTTCAAAGAAATTTTAATAAAATTGCGTTTCAATACTAAAGTGTCTTAAATTCGAACACAAAAACAATTAACGTTTGTGCTAGTATGATAATCACTAACTTTTGTTCAAGCATAATTAAAGTTGGTTTTAGTATATTAATGACTAATTTTTGTACATATACAAAACTTCACTACATAGGGTGTTCTCATATTTTTTGTGAGGTTTTTGAAAGAAAATGCATAGAGTTACATATGCAAGAGCTTTATTTTCTATTATGTTCTGTCTAATGGCCTTTTATCATATTACATCCTGATTTCCGAGATAAAAGAGTTTTCCCCAAAAATATCAAAGGTGATTTTGTTCCACTCCTCCATCACAAGCAGAGTCCATCCAATGGTTTGGAATGCCGTTTATAAAGAGCTGATTCAAAAGTTCAAAAGCACTGTAATCAACAGGAAATCCTTCTATGAAAATAAGTGCTAAAATACATTTCTGATAGTAATCCGAGCTATTTTTGACATTTTTCCTACTTTGCTGATAATAAGTGTTCCGCTGTAAGAGAATCCGATAATAACGCTAAAACGTTAGCAAAACTTTTTCTCTAAACCAACATTTTTTGTTTTTTTTTCTCTTCTTTCTTAGTAGTAAATCGATCTTTTTCTATTGCAATCAGATGGATATATCTAAGCCCCACACATTCTAACTACATATTTCCCTTTTCTGCCAAATGATTTTCATATAATAATCTTTACATACGCTTATGCTGAGAAACATGTTTTGGAGTTAGCCGGTGATTATATCATATATATATATATATAGACTTTGTAAACGTACTTTTGTTGCGTATGATTTTTTTTTTTAACCTTTTCCACAGTCAAATCTAAAGATCAATGTAATTTCTTTCCTTTTTATTAATTATGTCACTTATTTTACTTGTAAAATATTAAAACCGTGCTTTTTAAATCTTTTATCAATAATAATTATCGAATTATTTCTTTTCATAAGGATTAAAAATATAGCTTTCGATCCCTTGTTTATTTTTCAATGATATTAAAAAAAAAAATAACTTTATTGATGAGATGACAATTCAAACCTATTCCGAAGGGATGCCATTAGAGTTTTTCATTCATTTAAATTTATTCTCGTAAAAGTCGAAATCCTCGCAAAAAATTCGTACAACCATCTCCAATACAAACGCACAAATAACTAACGCTTGAACTAGCATTATCAATAACTGTTGTTTGAACTATCATTACAATAACGTTTGAACAATCATGCCAATAACTAATGTTTTCTTTTAATATCCCATAGAAGTAATATAGTGTAAGGATGATGAATTTATTTAAGAAGCTGCAAAGGGAAAAAAAAACAATAAGGCTTTAATTTACTAATTTAATTAATTTTCAACTAATAAAGCCTTTTAAAAGCCTTGCGAGATAGTATCTTCGAATTCTTTACATTTTCACTGTCTGTGGATATCTCATGAGCTAAAAATCTGTCATGGCCATGGTTTTGGCCACGTTTAGGGTAGGGCGTTGAGTTTTAGGATCTCCAAACGCCTCTTGAAATTCCGTGGTGTGGGGCAAGGTCATTGCGTTAATTTTGTACAGGGGTGAAGGAAAGTTACGAAGTGGGATACATTTTCCATCTCAGTGGATCCAGTTGGGATTTCAAGATCTCAGAAAAAATCTGCACCTAAAAAAGGTTAACTCATTAAGTCAACGAATGTTTCAGGATACGCATAAATTGTAAAATGATTCTTTCATGTACTAAATAGTAGTAATAATTTTTTTTTAAATTAGCGAAAGATTAAAATAGTTTATATTTAAGAAAAATTTACTTTATGAATAAAGAAAATTAAATGAGAATGGAAAATATAAATGAAGTAAAAAATCAAAGAAATTGTACTGTATACATACAGCAATTCAGAAAAAGTTATGTTAAAAGAGCTTTATTTCTCACAATTGGAGGGAATTTCGTGACATTCGTTAGCGGAACACTGTTTAATTAATATAAAATAAAAACATTCTTATGATTTTATGCAAAATGCTTTTAACCAAATCCTTAGAAGGACAATATATGGATTTTACATCACGACAATTTTTTTTTTATTCCTCTTTTTCCTCTCTCCATTTATCTTTGTTCAGGAAATCAAACCCCAAGGTTGAAGCACTCCATTTCTCTTCAGTCTTTTTTTTTTTTTTGCAAATCTCTGGACAACTTCATAAAAATAAGCTTCATACGGACCATATGTACAACATCGTCTCTCGGAGTCTAGAGCTATTATCAATGTCTTGTCTTTTTTTATTAACATCTGATACTGTGGCCCTTATCAAGTCTTACGACGATTGTCTACGTTACTACTAAAATATTCAAACAATCAATTTTAGATTCTTCGATTCCAGAGCATTCTATTCTGGTATATAAAACCTTGTACATTTAGTCTCGTCATATTCACCACCCAGTGTAGATATTAAAAGTCGGTCAAGAAACTACGAATCTCGTATCGAATTGTCTGTTCAATCTTGCTTGTAATTTAATTTAAGTGTCAATATAATCATATGATAATATTTGTGATGATTAACTATTGCTATAAAATTGATTTATTCTGTCATTTCCCTCAAATATCTCACCATGCTTATACAGCAAGCCGTATGGGGTAGTAGTTGAATTAATGTTACTGTTGAATAGATACATACACGTATAAAAATATTTAACGCAAGAAAAAAAATGAAATTGTAAGAAATTATGGTTAACCCCATACCTGCTTTTGACTGGAACTCTGCTCGAAAAGCCGCGGGTACTACATAACTATTCTGCACTTGAAATGCACCATTCGATAACAAACCTGACAACAGCTCGAGGCGTACTATTTGTAAGCAAGTTCTGGATAATTCCATATGTTCCTGAAAACTTTTTTTCCACTTCTATTCAGGAGCGTACCAAAAATTCCTTCAGAAATAACTCATCACAGTTGATTCATCAGCTGTTACGGGTAAACTATGTCCTATTGACCTTGAACCACAATCACAGAGATTGCTTCCATTTGTTATACATTTCCATTTTCAAATTTGATCAGTCAAGTAGATCTTGTCATGTTTCATCACTTCATTGCATTTCGAATTCAAAGTGAAAGAAATAATCTAATTTTTATTATAAACTAATTTTATGATTTTGTTTATAATTTTATTTTTAGTTTTTGAACAAAAAAAAAATATATATACTGAAAATTTGAAATGTTTTTTTTCCCCATACTTTTAATGCTAACAACTAGAAAGAAGGGGGGAAAAAATACTTTGTTATAAATAGAACAAATTTTCTTGTGTGTGCGATGACGTTTATTTCAATATTCATCTTTGCTGCAATTGTGATTACTTTTTTTTTTTACTTTTTAGGCAAAAATAAAAAATTTTACTTCCAAATCATTATCATGAAATTACTTATTCTTTCATCAACTAATTATTTCTGTTGTATATTTCATTTTTATTCTAAATGATAATAACTGGATGAATAAAAAAAAAATATTTCCCATTGTAAGGTCTGCTTTTATAGGGTCGATTCAATCTACAAAGAAACACATTTAAAAAGCACATTAAAAACTTTACTTCACCTTAAAATTAGATACATTAAATAACTTTATAAAAATGTATGAAGCTATAAATATTAGTCAATAGTAATCTACAAAAAAGTAAATAAAAAGTTCGCATAAGTTTAAAAATAGTGTTTTTCTTTCTGAAATCTGTTAAAGATACTCAGATAAAGGTGTAAAATAAATTTGTATTCCCTTCATTTTATTAAAATGTTATAATTTTACATTTTTTATCATTATGGCTATCTGATAATGGTTTGTATCGTTAGCAAAACGATGGAAAATCTCACCAGAAAAGCCCATTATCAGCAATAAATCTCATTGATAAAAAATAATTGATTTTCACAAACTTCATTTTCGTTCAAGTTAGCTCTTTCTTTTCTGACGATGTAATCAGTAATTTTACTACGATAATTCTTCTCATTTGTGTACTTCCTGTACATATTGTACTGTATCGCTATATAGTGACAATATCACTGTATTGTCACTATTGATCATCTTGTCACTATTAATGAGCATTTGATCATCATTGATTGTCTTATTCTACAGCGAGCATAGTAAGAAACCGAGAATTATCTTATTGTGCTTCGCGCAATTCATAGTGCCCATGTAGATGTGCATTGAATTAAAATGAAATGCAGCAATGAGTGTCGATGAGTTGAATCGATCAATAAATATGCCTCATTTTGTAATAATACTCGCTTATGTCTTTTCATTTGTTTGTTTTTATAGTAAATTTTTGAAATTTGAAACAGTTTTTATGGACACCGTGCGTTTTATTTCCAAATTTGTATCTTGTATTTTTATTTAAGTAATTCTGTTCCAAAATATTCCCAACTATGTTGTTAGAACCGACATAGAAATGAGGCCGTTGGTCTGCGTATGCAGGACGGCCAAAATAATTTAACAATAAAAAACAATTAAAAATAAATACGAAAAATTAATACTAAAAACAAACAACTAATTTACTTTTACTTTTAATGAATACTAATATATACAATTACACTTAAATTTAGGATTTTTACATTGGCACTTAAAACAGAATAAATAAAAATATTTCTAGAGAAATAATCATAATATTACGCATACCTCAAACGAAATACACATATCTGTGTGTAGGTAAGGTATAAACCAGTAGCCTCAAAACCTTTAAAAGGAGGGTGCTTGCAGCAAACATTTGATTAATCCAGATTATCCATGTAGTCTCTCTCGCAGCAAAAACTAGTGTACCAGGCTCACGCCCTGTTCCAGATAGTTCTATCTCCTTCTGGCAACTGGCGTACCGATTACGGAGTACCAACAGGGGAAAATACCCCACAACCTCCTCATCTTAATTAATAAATAAGTTTAGAATTCTAATGGCTGCTTAATTAATGTTAGTAAAAAATATTAAGATTAAAGTTTCTAAAATTTAATGTATGGTACTCAAAAAAAAAAAAAAAAAAAATACTATTTATAAAAAAAAGTAAGATAAAAAATAAAAGAATTTAAAAGTTAAGTTTTAAATTCGGTACAATTAGGGACCCGTTGTCGATGCCGTAGACAATTACAAAACGTAAACAAACTCCCAACCCTTTGCTTACTAGTCACTGATTGGAAATCATGCTGAACTGTGAGAGCCAATAGGGCATCTGAAAGGTAAAAAATTAGAACAAAGTTCCCACAAAAAAAAAGACCCATCACAGAACCTGTGATTCTTTTTTTTTTATAATTTTTATTTGGTTTTCAATTTTATAATTTTTGCTTGGTTTTCAATTTTTATAATTTTTGTTTGGTTTTCGATTTTATAATTTTTATTTTTATTTTTATAAATCTCTCCTTCTATCTCAACGGGATCTTCCTTTCTTCCCGCAAAACTCAAAAGGGGTCTTCTATCACCCCCACCAACCCGATCGGTTTTTTTGGACCTCCCGTGGGAACGGGAGGTAGCGTCATCTACCATTCCTGGATTCATCCAAAAAAAGGGAAATATACCCTGCCCACACACAAGAGGATAATTACGAGTTACAACATATGTGATTAAACTTCCAGTCAAATATTCTTTTGTCTCAAATCTTGACCAACTCAATTTGTCTAAGATATTCACAAAGGCACTCATACAATAATTCCTATAAACTTATAAACAATGCAATACAATTTACAAATATGCTATATAAAGTGTATAAAATATATTTAAAGCATTTAATTTTTAAATAAAGATTCTTACAAATATATCTTTAAAATTCATTCAATATAAATATGAAAATAAATTTCAGAACAGTATCATTAAAAATACTGCTTATTCTATTTTGCAAATTTTTATGCAAGTTAAGCAAACACTGGCATCAACAGACTGTTTTCACATATGCAAATATCCTCTCATAAGCTATATTACAAATCAGTCGTTCAACTTATCGGAATATATATTTACAACAAAATAAATTTAACTCCGCACATATTATTGAACTCAATTTGTTTCTTAGAATTGAGTTTGTTTAAATATCAGAATTCATAATTATTCATAATTCATCATATCAGAATTCACACCATAACTTTTTTTATATTTAATTCATTCTTTTGATTATAAGATTTTCCCATGGGGATAACTAATCATGCCAAGAACTATAGATAGTATTCAATTTATCATGTATTAACGTATATTAGATAACAATTTTTAACAAACAATATACAAATTCAAACTCTTATAAGAGCAGATTGTTAAATGTGAATGAGAAAACCACCATTTTTTTTCCCAATGGAGAATTAACGAATTAGTGCATTTGGTATTAAACATTCAGCTACTTGAATCTTCCTCCGGGAATTCTTCCTTGACTTCTGCTAACGTTTTTTGAACACCTCATCAGCTTGAGGACCATCATGGCCAGGGACTTTGCAGTCCTCAGAGTAGATTGTTGGGCTTACCTCTTTCTTGGCTGCCTCTTGGAATTTCGTAGAGTGCAGAGGAGCATCGGTGTATATGTCGAAGATGGGACATATGCAAGGTAAAAACGTGGGAAAGATCGCCCAGGTCTGTACCCGTTATGGAAAATAGCAGTGACGAAGTCGTAAATTTCAATCTAAAGATCTGTGAAATTTGAACACCGAACGTGAATTGGCAGCCAAAACGTGCAGGGTAGTTATAATTAAAGTGACCCAATTCATACCAATCTATAACCCGTTCTACCTAACGAATTTTGATGAAACGTGGTATATGAATAGTGGTATGGTGTTGATGGAAGTGATATTTAGGTACCACTACCTTATGGTAGTGGTGTTTATGGAAGAGGAATTAGGACTTTTTACCCGAGTTGAAATTCAGTATTACACGTCCTGTTGCTGAAATTCCTCGAGTTTCTTCGCTCTACCATTGAACACACTATAATGCGCTTTTAATACGTAATTCATGTCAATGGAACACACATTGAGCATATTCTGTACTTAAATAAAATTTAATGGTTCTGACAATTTTTTGTCCTTTTTAGGGGCCGCAATTCCCCCTGGTGGTCAAAATCTGAACTATTTTTTTTTATTGCAAAAATTTTCCCCATGGTCTATATACAGTATATTCTAAATTTCATAAAAATCCGTTAGGTAACATGGGTTCTAGAGCGGTTTGAATAGGATCACTTTAATTATAACCACCTTGTATATTCATACAACATAATCTTTTGTTTCCAATTTTTCACAGAAATTTGATTCATTCATGGAAATATAAACTAAATTACAAAAAATAAAGTCCCTATAAACTGTAACTACAATCTGTTTTTCAATTTTAGATATATTCTAATTTAAAAAAAAGACAACTCTTTAAATGTCTATATTTTTTTCTCTGTATCTTTTAATATTTAGCCCTTTTAGTCTGATAATAGTTTGAAGATACAGCTGGCAAACACTCAGACAGTTGTCTTTGATGCCTTAAGGCAAGTGCCGGACCAACGTTATTCACTTAGCACTACCCAGGGGATGCGTGTAGCTTGAAGATAAGATACGGACGCAAAGGACTTAAGGAACGGACCTAAAATACTTCCCCTAACCAGTACTTTATCCTGTTGACACACGATAATAGTGTTGCGGCTGATAATAATGACCCCCACTCCACACTGATACATCAAAATGGTCCCCATCAACATAAAGTGGATAATCTATTTCAGGGGTCTCAAAATTTTTCAGCCTTAGGGCCTCACTGTTTACTCCAGTAAGTACCAAGGGCCAAAACCGTTTCAATTTTTCTGCCATTATCTATAATTTCTAGACTATTCCGTTCCTGGGGAATTTTCAGGATAAAAATCATATTGTTGATTCAGGATATATACATTCCAAACATAGATATACATTCATATGCGATATTCTTTACCCCAACATAACTACCGAGGGTAACCGCGGGATGTTCACTAGTCTATAGTGTTACAAAAATTCATTTCAATTACTTGTTAGATGTTATGCTTAAGTTAAATTTTCAGTGTATTATGCTTGTCATCAGCTTTACTTAGAAGTCAATAAAACCGAGTTATTATCAATCTGTGTTTTTTATCCAACTTATTACAGCGACAATAAACCATTCACTGTCGCGGGCCGGATTGACGACACTGGAGGGCCGGACTTGGCCCGCGGGCCGTAGTTTGGAGACCCTGATTTATTTAGTGGCTTTATAGTCCATTTGAAAGGAATAAAAAAAATTAAAAATACAAATCTAATCTGTAAGCATAGCTGCGAAAGACGTTCATCAAGGTGTGGTGGGTGAGAAGAGGCTGGCACAGTTTCCACTTGTCCTTGAAGAAGGACACGGTGCACCTGGCCCCCTTGGTCGCGCCCGAGATGCAGGTCTCGACGGTGGACACGAGTCTCTCCAGGTCAGTCTCGTCGGCCGCCATCACCGCCACCTCCATCAGGGAGAACTCCGGGGTCAGGTTGGGAAAGTCGCCCTTCCTCTTGGATGATCACTGCAACAGAGAAACTAAATTTGTATGTAAATTTTGATTTGTTTGGTTTATTTGTCGCTCTAGGGTCATTTTTTTTTTTTGCACACTTTAGGCTAATTACTACAGTTTAACGTTATTTTCAGGTTGGCAATTTCGTAGTTTGGAAATTCGTAAATCCTTTGTATGAAAAAAAAAAATATCTTTTTATAAATATTTAAACATGTAAAGCCGTAAAACTTAAAAAAAAAAAAAAAAAAAAAAATCGCAGAAATCATGCTTTGCCTGCGACTCATGGTGTGTGCACATTTTTTTGTTGAAATGTGGTAAACACAGAAAAAATGCTGCTTTAATGCTTTTGTGGATTAATCTCTTGGAAAGGTCCTCTTAAAAGACAAAAGACTGGAAAATTGAAAAGCGCTCAGGGGTAATAATTATTTCTCTGCGTAAAGATAAAAAAAATATAGTTTTCGCTCTATTGTCTATTTTTCAGCGGCATTTTAAAGAAAAGAACAATTTTAACTTTGAAATTGATAATTCAAACCTATTCCGAAGGGATGCCATTGGAATTTTTTATTCATTTAAATTTAATTCATATAGAAAGTGCAAAACATTTTTAACACTATCTCTAATAAAACAACTAATGTTGGAACTAGCATTGGGAATAATGGATGGTTTAACTATCATTAACAATAACGTTTCAATAATCATACTCATAACTAACGTTTTATACTAGTATCCCATAAAAGTAATATTATGCAAGGATGATGAATTTATCTAGGTTTGCCGTTCTACGGTGATCTTGTGAACACGAGGGCTAAACAGACTGGGACCTACAGTTTAAAGTGGATTCCGAGCCACTAACGACCATCCATGCCACCGCCAGGATTCGAACCTGAAGCCTGTGGTACCAAAGGCCACAGCACTCAGAGGACAGTGACTCACCGTTGATCATCTGCGGGGGCTGGATGTGCTGCTTGAGGAGGGCGAGGCTGTGGTAGGCCGATACGGCGACGTCCAACGCACTGCGACCCTCCTGGGGATAGAGGGTGGCGTGCGACGCCTCACCGTTAAAGTAGGCGGTCACCTCCCACATCCCTGAAAAATAAAACAAATACAAGACCGAAATTCACAAAAATTCAAAAACTAGAGTACTACTGTGTTCAAAAAGTAAGACCAATTTTTTTTTTCCCAAAAACTTTTATTTATTTCATCGCCTTCAAAGTAATCCTCCGGACACAATGCACTTATGCCAACTTTTTCCCAATCCTCAATGCATGCGAAAAAGTCATCGGCAGCGATGGCCTTCGAGGCGCGCGGCGTTCACGTTGAATCACTTCAGTCGACTCAAAACGGTGTTCAAGGAGTGGTCTTTTTGAGTTTAGGGAATAGCTCATTCTTTGCTCAATGAATTCAGACATTTCAAAAATCGCCGGAATCGGTTTGAGTTACGCTTGGCTTTATCAGACACTAA
>BPLR01008884.1:0-25173 GCA_021605095.1 Caerostris extrusa | reverse complement strand
GTTTGATTTACACACTACTAATATTAATTATGCAAACCACACTAATTAAAATATTTATTCTGTTGAGGAGGTTTAAAGACACTCTCAGGGTAAATCCTGCAATCTGTAAGCTAATTGTTACATTTCGCTGTGGCCGTCATAACCCAGGTTCGAATCCTAATGAAGGCAAATGTTTTTTGTCCTTCTTGATTGCAAAGGTTTTGGGGTGAAACCAATATAGTTGGTATTATTTTGTATTAAAATTACAAAGTCTATTTAAATATTTTTTTAACATGAAATTAATTTGTGAGTTTTTTTTAACTTGTGCTAATTAATAAAAATGTAATTTTTATACTTTTATTATTTCTTTTGGTTACATCTGCTATAAATAAAAATAACAATCACCAGAAATATTAAAGCACTAAAAGGAAAGTAATCGCCTCCTGAAGAAAAATGCGATGACAGCAGCAGACTCTTGCATCTAAGAAGGGAAAACTGTAGGGAAAATCGAGATTCGAAGTAATTTGCAAAGAGGTTGCTAGAGCTTCCTCCAATCAAAACACCTAGTAAAATTTTCATTGGAATCTGTTAAGTATATTGTGAATTATACTTCATTGTTAACAATAATTCTTCTAATGTTGAATAATAATAATTTTTTTTTCTTGTCTTTTTAAGACTTTCGTTAATCATTTGAATGTATTTTGATTGTAACTTAATTACGAAGTTTTTCTTCTAGAGATAATTACAATTTTGAAGAGATTTCAACTGTTCATTAAATTAGATACAAAATGGTAAGTTTGTA
Organism: Caerostris extrusa; assembly: GCA_021605095.1. Lineage (NCBI taxonomy): Eukaryota > Metazoa > Arthropoda > Arachnida > Araneae > Araneidae > Caerostris > Caerostris extrusa. The sequence goes on along the minus strand of BPLR01008884.1, from coordinate 24,392 downwards.
TTCTCATATTGAACCTTAAATATCAATTTTGAAAAAATCTTATAGTAAAGCCAGTATTCTGCTGTTAAATTTTTCATTAATATTTATCTGATGAATTGACTAACCTAATTGCCTTGTATTTCACAATATTTTTAAGAAATGGTAATTTAATGTAATTTTTCTCTGCTTATCGTTTCTTTTTTTTTTATAATTATCTATTAAATATTTTATTAAGAAATTGTTGATATATGAGAAAAATCTATATTTTATTATAGATAGGTTTTAAATCGTCAAGTAATGATTTTTAACTCATTAAAATGGCATATTTGATTATCTGTCTCTCTCTCTCTCTACACACACACACATCTAATTATAAATACATATATATGTGTCTTCTCTCTCTCTCTCTCTCTCTACACACACACATACACATATATATCTAATTATAATATATATATATATGTCTCTCTCTGTCTCTCTTTCTCTCTCTCTCTATATATATATTATTAAGTTTCATATTCTAATAAGATATCAATTTCATATTTTTTAAAAATTGAAAGTTGTATAATTTTTTATGCATATTTTAAATGCATCATTCTTTTATGAAATATTTATAGATGAATATAAATTTTTTAAATTACGAATTCATCTATATAAATCAAAATTATTCAAATTAGGAAAATTTTTTACACATAATTATAATAATTATGTATAAAAGTAATAATTATATTTAAGTTATAACAATATTGATAAGTTATATATTAAACTTTTTATTTATTTTTATAAAATTTTTAATTTTAAATTATAAATTATACTTCTTTTGATACCTAATAATATTTTGAAATTCATTATTTATGTTAATATATCAATAATTAATAATTAATCTTTTAATTTACATGTAAATAGTGTCATGATTCAGTTGTTTGTAAACTATGTTTACAAACAACTGAATCATGACAGCAATTTTCAGTTGTTTGTAAACATAGTTTTTACAAACAAATGAATCATGACAGCAATTTTATTTCAAATTATCATGATTTTAATAATTGATCATTAATTTATTTCAATATAATTTTATTTCATGAATTCAATTTTTTTTTTTCAATTGATTAACATATTTATACTACAAAATTTGTATTTATAAATTTATATTTGTTTGTAAACTATAAGCTTAACTATACTACTAATAAATATTTCTATTTTAAAATTTGTAGGCTGAAAGAAAAGCTGTAAATAAATATTACCCTCCAGAATGGAATCCTAATAAAGGTTCAATCAATAAATTTAGAGGTACCCATGCTCTTAGAGAAAGGGCTAGAAAACTTCATATGGGCATTCTTATTATTAGGTAAGTAAAACATAGTTGACTTATTTATTGAAAAACTGGTTGGATTTGAATGTATATAACTAAATTGTTACAACTTGTATAAATTTTTTAAATTTGATAATCATCACTTCAAGTTATTTAAAAAATTTCAGTATCATTAAAATATTATAAAGGTTAATAGTCTTATAAAAAAATATTTATTATTATTGATGCCAATAGTGATATATTTGTTCTTTCATTATTCTTTATATTTTTCTAATTATTCTACATAGTTGGAAAATTTATGATAAAGCTTTTATTATTGTATATAATTAGAAAAAGTTTAAATTCTTTTCTTGAGGAGTTAATTGTAATCAAATGTAAGAATTTCATTTAAAATTATTCCAATGAAGACATTCAGAATATCAAGAAATTCATACAGAATTTCATTAATTAATAATATAACACTCTAAAATATTAAAACCTTTTGTTATTTATCAAAAATATGTACTAATTTTATATTACATTTGTAAACATAATTTACATAACAATGCAAATGCAAATAAAAATTTATGGAAATTAGCTCCATAAATCTCCAACCTGATTTTCTTTTCACTGAGTGCCCTAAGTATCACTACTTGTGTCGATATTTAATGCTAAATGTTTTGATTTATTTAAAGTATTGTTTTGAAAAATATAATATGTATGCTTTTTGTGTGTGTATATACCAATTTTCTACTTATTTTTACTTTTGGTATATATAAAATATTTTTATTCATGTAGAAAATTTGGATTCTAAATGCTAAATTTTAATAATTTTTGCTAAATTTTATTTATTTATTTATTTTTTTTTTGATTTGAGATGCCATTTAATATTTGGTGTAATGGATGTGAAAATCACATTGGTATGGGTGTTCGTTATAATGCTGAAAAGACTAAAGTTGGAATGTATTATACAACTCCAATATATAAATTTAGAATGAAGTGCCATTTATGCACTAACCACTTTGAAATACAAACAGACCCACAGGTAAAATAAGAATTAGAAATTTTCAAAATTTTATTTTTTATTGTTTATAATGACTATTCAAAATTTTTAACTGGCCAGTTGCGAGTCATGGAATCCTCTCAGGCTTCTGATCTTTAATGTTACATTGTTGATTGTGTACTTTCTCCAAGTTAGTCATTTTAAAAAATAAAACTAGTGTTTATTTTTATTTAAAATGAATTTGAAAACTTATTATTTTAAATATGTCAAATTATGCCTTATTTCAAATTATCCCTTTTAAAATTATTATTATATTTTTTTTAAAAAATTTTACAATTATTTCTAAAATTGCAATTTATAGGTTTTCGTTGTAATACAGAACAATTTTTGGTATTGTTTAAAAACTTTTAGTGAATAAAACATTTTGAAATAAAATTCATTTAAATTTTCTGTATTAAGTAAGATGTAAATATATACATTTCTGTTTTTAATTGTATGTTTTTACAATATTAAATTAATTCCAGTTATAATATCTTTAAAAATCTGATTATTATTAAATTTTTTTGTTTGTTTTTCCTGTATAGAATCTAGATTATGTTATTTTAAATGGTGCACAACGTCAAGAAAGAAGATGGGATCCAACTCAAAATGAACAAGTAGTTCCTGAAGGTAAGATATGAAGCTTTAAAAGTTAACTATAATATTTTACATTGAAAAATACTCAATAAAGGTTTTTGTCAAAATAGAAATTTTGTATTTAAAAAAGTAAAATAAATATTTGAAAACTTGTGTTTAATTTTTATAAACTTATTTTAATTTTTATATTCTATTTAACTTAAATGTTTAATAAAAAAAAAAACCTTTTCAGTATTTTTTATTGGAATATTCACTAATGCATTCTATATATTCATTAAGAAATTTATCATGTTTTGCTGCTGCATATGAGATTTACAGTAGTTAAATATGAATAGATTCTATTTGTTATATTTTAAAATCCAATTTCTTGATTTTAATTTATAAATTGATAGGTATGAAATAATTTATTAATATAATATATAATAGTCAGAAGATATAAATTTAATTTAATATATTTTCCTTATTTAGATAAAGAAGTTAGTAAAAAGCTCTCAACTGATTCTATGTTTTGTCTTGAACATAGTGTAAATGATAAAGTAAAACAGAAAACTATCTTGCCATCTCTGCTAAAATTAGAAGAGTCAAAAGAAAAATGGAAAGAGGATTACCTATTAAACAAGACACTTCGACAACAGTTCAGGGTTTGTAATCAGTAAATTTTTCACTATTTTTAATTTAATGTAATTAAATAATTGTGTTCTGAAATACATACTTTATCATTGCTACTATGAATTTTATTGTTTAATAGAAGTTTTAATTATTGTTTAATAGAAACTTTTATGTAAATGTAATAAAAAAAAAAAAGAAAAGGAAATTATCTTATTTTCTAAGAAAAAAATATTTATTTTTCTTAAATTATTTTGTTTTATAAATCCAGGAAAAGAAGAAAGAGGTTGCTTGTATAGAAAAAAGAGATAAACAACTTCTTGAAAGATATTCTTTAAATATTACTTTATTACCTGAAACTGATGAAGATCGTAGATTAGCTGGACTATTAAAGTTAGATTCTTTGCACAGTAAGTTCGAAGTTTCTTATTTTATTTTTAGAAATATGGCATGCATTAAATAGATTTAAATAAATTCAATGTGATTAGTTCTTTGAACATTATTACATTAATATTTCACTATTGAACAGAAAAGAGAATTTAAGTGTTTTTGTATTCTGTTTATCTTTTGTGTTTTCGTTTTAAAACTGTATTTTAAAGATAAATATATGAGTTTATATTTAAAGATTTAACAATTAATATTTTCTAATATGAAATATGAATATCCTGTAAAAATATTAACACTTCATACTGATTTTTAGAAATATCTTATTAATAGTGCAAAATATGCATAAATTCTGGTTTGATAATTTTATTTTTTAGAAAAATCTGTTATTTTTAATTGTTATTTTATTCTTAACTTTAATGAAGAAACATTTATAATATTAAGAATATTATTTATTATATTTTATCTTTGCTTATTAGTTTACATTTTCATTGATCAAGATACATAATAACCAGAAAATAATGTATTTGTTTCATTAGAGAATTTTTTTTTAATCTTAAATATTTAGTTTACAAAAAGAATTTAATTTTTATTATCATTATCAAGAAAAACATCTTTTAATTAATTATTAATTTATTTTAATATTTCAGCCATAGAAGAAAAGCAGAGAATAAATAGAGAAGAAGCACTTTCTAGGCCATTATTTTCACCACCTTGTAAAAACATACCTGCTGTAGCTAATTCAATTAAAGAAATTAAGGTTAAAAAAATATTGAAACCCCTCACTAGAACTGAATTGGGAATTATCCAGAAAGATAACTGTAAAAAGGTTATAGAATCACAAGAAGAATTCAATAAACTAAAGGAAACTAATAATTCCAAAACTTCATTAGTAGCCTTTGACTATGGTTCATCTGATTCTGATGAAGACAATGCTTGAAATTACCAATACAAGATTTTTAAAATTAGCAAAAATTCCTGTGATTTCATTTAAATGCAATTTTATATAAATATAAATTATTCATCAAAATGTGTATAGTTAAAAAAAAATTATTTATGATTCTGTAAAAAGGTAAATTATTCATAACTTATAATAAAATTTATGTAAATATGTGAAATTGTAGTGTTTTGGTCAATGATTTTCAAGTGATGTGAAGAGAAGATGACAAGTATGTCATGAATATATTTCAAAATTTTTTTAGTTATTTTTAAAAGGATGAAAAAATAATTAAATTATTCTTACATATAGTTAAAATTAATGCTTTAAAAAAAATTTCTCTCAAGTAGCAAAAGAATTTTTAAAAAATGGGAGGTTTGTCTATAAAGTAACAACACTGACTTTATAACTTCCATTGGGAATTAATGATAATCCAGGCATGAAGAGCTTGGATGTGTTTAAGCCTGCAGAGCAAACCTATCACTACTCTACTTTTTAGAGATTCACTAGTAGTGATTAAATGTGTGCCTTTAAAATGTCAACTTCTAAAATTACACAGTATATGAATTTAAAATTTTTGGTAAGATTAAGTAAAAACACCCACGGAATGTTTACTCAGACTTATAGAAACAACACGTTCTTTACACAAAGTGTAAGTAGCACAAAAATGTTCACTGAACGTAGTGATGAAATAGAAGATGAGAAAAGCTCTGGGCTACTGGCAACTTTGACATTTAACAAAAATGCTGAAATAATCTGTCAGAATGTTTGAGTAGACCATTGGCAATGTCCAAAATGATATCTGAAACTACTGTGCAGAAAATTTGGCAGTAGTGTCTCAACATGAAAAATGTGCCAAAATTGTTCATAGGGTTCTCAAACAGTGCAAGGAATTTTGTGATAACATGCCGAAACAACTTAATATTTACCCCAATATTCTAAAACAAGTTTATTTGTGATGAAACCTAGAATGTTCAATATGATATAGAGATAAAAAAAAATGAATGCATTCTTCCCCAATATTGAAAAAAAGCTTGTCAGAGCAAAATAAAAATTTAAGTCAATGCTGATTGCAGTTTCTTGATTTTTATGGTATATCTTGGGAAAAATGGTACTAGATACAGAATTGGCATGACTACAAAAACGTTTTGATTTAAGCTTAAAAAAAAAAAAAAAAAAAAAAAAAAAAAAAAAAACAGTTAAGGAAGCAGTTTGTGGTTAAAAAATGGTAACATTGATTTAGCAGCCTAAATTTCTTTCCCATTTCTCTAAAATAAAATCTGCTCTAAAAATGAACCCATTTTTGAGTCATTGGAGAAGGCTGTTAAGAAGACATCCCAGCTATAAAACAATTATCAGAAAATGAATTACAACATGCTTTTGACTGTGAAAAATATAAATTGGTCTATGTGTAAGTGCCAATGGGGAATATATAGAAGGAAACAAACAATAAATTTGCTGTATATTGTAAATAAAAATCCTTCAGCTATTACCCAGCCTCTTGTTGAATAAATTTTGCAATTAAATTACTATTACTGATTTGAAAATATTTTTCTGTACTTTCAATTATATTTCTGCATTAAATGTGAAATCTCTTGTTTTTAAGTGAGTGCACATCAATAAACTGAAATATTACTAAAACGGAAACTTAACAGAAATAAGAAAATGATAAAGGATTCTAAATTAATCAACAGATGTTATATTATTTTTATAATCCCTTTTAGATATATTTGTCTAAGGAAGAATTGAATCTTTACTATCTTAAGATTTTACTCTGTAAAAAAGATATTCGAAAAGGTCAGCTATTAATCAGTATATCATTAATTATGATGAAGAAAATTTTTTAATTTGTTATTATAAATTATAATGAATTTCATTGCTGGTGCTGATAAATAATCAAATATAAACTTATAATTTAAATATTTGTAAAAATTTACTTAGTAGAAGTGTACCATGTAGTAGAGATTGGAAGGAAAAAGAAATGGTTTATATTATAGGTTTATGCATATATGATTAACAATACCTCACATTTTTATAATAGAGAATCTTATTTACATATGAATATATAGTTTTGTGGTTTAAGGGAATGATATTAAATTTGTAAAAAATTAAGATATGTTGATGAATCTGACAAAAAGGATTATTTTTTTATTGCAGTATTATGATAGATAATTTTATACAGAAAGTTTAAAAATGCTTTTCGATAAAGGATTGAAAAATTTCAATAACGGATATTGCCGAATAAAATTTTTGACGATATTGTATTGTTTAAAATGAGAAATATCAGCGGATACTTTAAAAAATAATTTTTCTTTTCAAACTGTTACATCTAAACACACTTTAGATTGATTCTCAAGAAGAATGGCCAAATATTTAATAATGCTACAGTGGGCACGGCCCTGGCTGACGGGTATGTACAAAAAAAAAAAAATCCTCACTACTACAATGGATATCGGTGTCATAGGAAAAGTAATTCCTACCCCACAAAAGTTCGGTTTCCTTGTCTTCAAAAATGCCAAGGGAAACCGAACTCTTCTTGGAGCAGATGTTTTGAGAGCTGCTGGAATCGTTCTGAATCTTCAGAAAGGACAATGGTACTTCTCAGGAACTCCTCACCAACAATTTAATTTCATTGCAACTCCTCCAGACATCAAGTCTCTTCTGGTGATGCCTCCTGCATCCCATCCCTATCAACGTCACAGAAATGAGGGTGCCCGTCTCTAAGACGACAATGGATAGAATTAAATTATCCTCAAAATTAAAAGAAATGCATCCGACCAGGAGGAGGCCCAAGCCTCATCGAACATCGAATCAACATGCGCAGTTGTATCACAGTATAGAACATCGAATCAACACTCCCAGTTTTATCACAGTATAGAACATCGAATCTGCACTCCCAGCTGTATCACAGTATAGAACATCCCAAGTTCTAAAACATTTCAACCAGACTTCTACATCACCAGTAAGACCATTTAGGAAATTGAATGACCTGTGTTCCAACGATATATGCTGGCTCCGCCCCGAGACCTACCGGGCGAAACCAGAGGGAGAGGATGTAACCGTGGTTTCCCCCTGCAACTGTGTTCTTCCTACGCACTGCAGTGCGCCCTTAGGCGTTCCGGTGAAAAGTTCCTTGGAATCGAACCTCCACCCGAGCGAACCCAAAGGAGCTATTGCTATTATATATAATACAATTATATCATAATTATCTTACAACGACTTATTATCCCGAGAATTAGAAGTAGAATCCTTCCACGGAAGTATATAATTTTAAAGGTGTTACCGTTGTATATTAATCTTTGTAAAAGTGTGTCGTGCGCTTGTAATTTAAGTGGGTGTGTTTTGTTAAATGAGTGTTCTTGTGACCTGTCCACGCCCAGATCCAGCTGCACCAACAAACAAAACGACGATGTCTACTACAGCAGAAAATAAATGGAAATTCATTGTATTCATTGATGAAGCATGGTTAAACTAAATAACTATTAAGAAAATATTATTTTATGCCTGAAAACCAAAACATATTATTCTGTAAAATATTTTTCATTTTTTTGAAAAAAATTGTTTGTAAAAGAGAAAATACTCTTCATCAGAAGAAACAGAGTCAAAGATAAATTTAGTAAGTTAACAAAAATTAGAAAGCTTCTTAACAAAATTGTATAAGGAGCCTAATGAATCAAAGCCTCTATAATGATGGCAGCCACTGGATATTCATCCTATTCAATACAGAATCTGGTACTTTTAGTTCTATAGAAAATGATGATCTATAGAGTGATTTAAGTAAAGATGGCATTTTATACTGGGTACAAAAAGTATGTTAGAGTGTCAGCAAAATAGCTTATTTGAAAAACAAAAAGCTTTTTGTAAATCAAGACAGATATTGCTCAAAAACGCTTATTTTTTTTTTCAAACGGGCTAAGGGTGAAAAATGTAACAGAGAATGATTAGTATATTCACCAGCAATTGATTGCGTGTAAACTTTTCAAATTCTTCTACATCGATATCATCAGATAGATGCAAGAGATAGATAGATATCATCAGAGGTATGCAAGAGATAATATCGGAGATTATTGAGTGTGCTATATATGTTTCATTTGCTGGTCAATCTTTGAATCTTGTTGGTAGAGAAGCAATTGACTGTTGCTTAGATGCAGTAAACTTTTCTGGAATTGTTCGAGAAATATATAATTTCTTTTTATTATCTACACATAGATGGATAGTACAGTTGTTATTCTTCAAAGATGATTCTAAAGTTCCAAAGTCTTTTTCAAAAACTGCATTGGAAACACATTCCATAGTCACAAGTAAAATACTTCATAGTTATGATAATTCTGCATTGCACCGTCTGCATAGTTGCTACAGAGAAAGGCGAAACAAGAAATCAAGCTATAAGCATCTTGAATAAAATAGAGGAGTTTGAATTCATGGTAATGCTATATTTGTGGAATTGCTGGCTGAATGAATTTCACAAGATTAGTTAATCACTACAAAAACCCCAAATTGGTCTAGATGTATGTAAGAAATTTGGGGTTTGATGTGTTTCTTCAATTCTTACATACAGAAATGTATGTAAGAATTGGAAAACACATTAAAGTTTTTACAGATTCCATAGATTCTTTCTATCATTTTGAAAAACAAGAAAAAAGAAAAATTACCTATGTTGATTACAAAAATAACAGATCATAATAGAATATAAAATAACAGAAGAAGGCATAACAGTGATGCATGATTAATGCATGACAAATTATAATGAACATTGAAAAGTTTAATATGTATACATATATATATATATATATTTTTATATATTTTTTTATATATATAGCATAGTATATATATATATATATATATATATATGCATAGTATTTATATATATATGCTTCAATTGAATTTAAAAGTAGGCGTTTATTTTTAAGTATCTTAGAAAATAGAGAAAACCCTAATTAGAAAAATATAATTCAAATCATCAAAAAATTTGAAGAACTCAGATGTACTTGTCTTGAATCAAAGGAGTATATGGGTATGCGAAGCAACAAGGACTATAATTCCTAATCACTATATGGGAACAGTTCGTTTCCCCTATATATACGTCACTAAAACAGATGCGAGATATATTTTCCGCTCAGTAAGGAAATTGGCGCGGACGAAAACAGGGACTTATAGTATCCCCTGAGTGCCGAGAGAATTGCAGCTAATAAATATCAAAACGTTTAAGAGATTGGTGAAATAAAGTCAGATTTTTTTTGCAATCAAGAATTTTAGATAAAAAGCTTTAAATGTGATATTATTTTCGTCGATATTCAAGTTTTGCCGTAGATGTAATCTGGAGGTGGAATATTTTCTGCATCTTAAAAGAATGTGTAAAAGGTCATTGGTTTCATTACATATGTTACAGAAAGGATTGGAATCTAAATTGAATCTATTTAACAGGGCGGGAGTAACGATCATTCTGCTGATGATACGAGCAATCTTCTATTCTGTGTCCATTTTGTGATAGTTCCAATATCTGGAAAGTTTCCTATCAAATTATAATATTTGCTGCTAAAGTAATTTGTTTCCGAGATTAGGTAGGATTGTTTTTTCAGGTTTGCAATCACATCTTCCGGGGATATCCATTCAATAAATTGCGAGAGTTCCGTGGTATTCTTTGCGAGAGAATCCGTTTTTTCATTCCATAAAATTTCCGAATCACCTGGAACCCATAAAAATGTGATATTTTGATTAAAAGTTTGTCGAACAAAAAGTTTCGAAGCAAGTCTTTGAATAACATAGGTAGAATGAATGTTAATATTTTTAAGTGAATTAAGAGCCGAAAAACTGTCAGAAAGTATTAAAATGTCCTTGTCAACAATAGCTAGTTCATCTATGGCGACACAAATTGCCAAAACCTCTGCTGTGAAAACAGAGTTTATTGGGTTAATGCGATATGAAAACTTTGATTGCAAGAAATGCCGGCGATTGAAGTTGAGACGTGACTTTTGAGGCATCCGTGGCAATGATATAGTGATCAGAGAAAAATCTGTTTATACAATCTGAAAATTCATTGACTATAAGTGAAACTGGGTTTTCTTTATTTTGGAAACGGAACTTCTGAAGGAAAATTTCACATAAGGAAGGATGATGCCGTGGCACAATTGGAAAGGTTAAGAGGTGTCCTGGTGAGCAATTATAATTTTGTAGAGTGTTTTTAAGCGTGTTTTCATCTTTGTCAAGTAACTGCAATTCATTGTTTACCATCAAAGGGAAGAAAGACTGGTTAGCATATTGTTTGATTAAAAACTGCAACGCCAAACGTTTAATTTTATTTGAAAGAATTTCTTGTCCAGACATTTTTAACAAAATAATATTCGGAGTCTAAATTGGTAATCCCAGAACAATTCTTAGAACTTTTGTTTGAATTGTGTTACAGGCGTTTAATTTGATGACCGGGAAATTTTTAATTATTAATACACTGTAATAAAATGTGCTGAGTATACTACTGTTTGCAATTGTGAGAAGATGTTTTGTCCTTATACCATTTTTTTTTTTTTGATGCCAGAAATTTTAGACCGTTAATTTTTTTAAGGGCTTTTATACGTAAATTTCTTAAAAATAATTTCATTTTGGTTTATTTTTGAAAAAGGAATTCCGAGATATTTAAGAGTATCACTCCAGACGAGAGGAATTCCGGCATATGTTGTCCGCGGCAATGAAATTGATCTTTTTTTTTTTTTATCAATCAACTATTGCACTTTTTCGGCACTAATTGTAAGTTTCAGTAAGAACACCATTTGTACAAATTAAGAGTATTTTGAAGCTGAGTTTGAATATAGGATAACGATTGATGTGAGCAGAAAAGAAAAATATCGTCAGCGAAAATAGAGCAATCAATATTTACCTCCAAAGTCTCAAAAATGTCATTCAAAAAAACTACAAAAAAGAATGAGTGAAAGTACACTACCTTGTGGAAGGCCTTTAAAAGAAGGTTTGGGGTCAGAAACAGTGTTCCTCCATCGAACCTGAAAAGTTCTGTCCTGAAGAAAACCATGAATCCATTTAGCGATGTTTCCCGAGATTCCAATTTGAAGACATTTATAAATTAATTCCTCTATAGGCACGGAGTCATAAGCACTTTTATGTCGCGACTGATACCGATAAAATATTTTTTTTTTCATTATGTGCTGTTAAAATTGATTTAGAGATGGTATAAATAGCGGTATGATTGTTTCTAAAAGGTATAAAACCATGCTGATGGGTATGAAGTCGTTTGGTGAAAGTCAGAAAATTAACAATGCGATTGGTAATAATGCGTTCAAATAATTTACAAAAACAGAGGTCAAAGCAATCGGCCTATACGACGATGTTTTTGTTTTATCCTTGTTGGGCTTAGGATTGGAATAATGATAGCGTGTTTCCAGCTCTTCGGAATTGGAGAAAAACTCAATTGTTGGTTGAAAAGGTGCAAGATGACTAGAAGGGACGATTCATCCAGTTTTTTGAACCATGCAGCTGGAATGTTATCTGCTCCGGGCATTGTCTCATTTTCTGGATAACTTTTCGCAGTTCCCAAAGTTCAATATTTTTATTTAAAAACTTATTGTCTATACTGTAATCCAACGGAATAAGTTCAGAACGGAAATTTTGTACTGAAAAATAATTTGAAAAAAGATTGCTTTGCTGTTTTGGATTACTAATATATCTATTATTGTGAAAAATTAATTTGCTATTTTTTATATCAGGATTATTGTGACTAGGAAGTTTATTCAGGATGCGGAAAATTAATTTAGGGTTTCTCGGAATATTGGTTATATTTTCCCAGTATTTTTCCCTTGCCCTTTTAATATGATATTTCAATTTACTTCGGTATTTTTGTAGCGAATTCAATCAGGGACCGAAACACTATTCCTGGCCTTTTTCCACGTTATTTTTTTTTTTTCAGTTGACAGAAGTTATTACATGCAATATTCCACCATGGAGGTTATTCGTTATTAGTCAAAATTTTGTTTTTGGTATTAATATTTATAGTGTGCGAAATTTTTCAGTGACTATTTCAACGGTAGGGTCAGCAATAGATTGAAGAAAATTGTTCGAATCTCTGAGAATTGGATTCCAATATATAGTTTTAAGATATTTTGTTGCATTTGTTAGTTAGGACCATGAAACAACTATTGGTAGATTATCACTTTCAAAGGTACAGTCAGAAACATAGCAATACACTTCGTTTAAGAGATCTGCCAAACAAAGAGTGGGATCTATAACGGAAGAAGTGAAATTATGGGTGATGTGAGTGGGCGTTGAAGTATTCAGGATAGAAAAATGCGACTGATTCAACCAATCCAAAAATTCTTCGCTTTTGGGCGTAGATGTTTTGTCGCCCCAAAAGGGTGGTGTAGGTTGAAATCACCAAAAATAAAAGTTGACGTTTTTAGATTACTGAAATTTTTTTTAACCTGATTGATATCAAATCCCTGCGGTGCATACATATTAACAATGGTAAATGTAAAGTTGTGTGATTAAATTTCTACTGCAAGCATCTCAAGGTTTGGGTCATTAGAATTTTCAAAAATGACATGACCAGACATGTTTGGTGGAATACCTATTAGTAGACCACCTCCTGTTCTGTTGTTACGATAGGTGCGAAAAAGATTTTATTAGGAAATGAAAGACGATCATCTGCTTTCAGGAATGTTTCCTGAAAAACCCAAAATTCTGACGTTGTGAAAGGGGGTGGTGGAGCCAGATTTTCTTATTTTTAAGACTGCGACAATTCCACTGAAGGAATGACATCACCGAAAATTACGAAAATAAAACAGGAAGGTATTATTTCCTAAGAAACTAAAAGAAAAACCCTTAACTTGGGGCAAAAACAAGAGGGATATTAATAAATACACTAAAACGATCGAGAACACCGGAACAAAAACACCGCAAAAACAGTCTTAATTTGAAGCATTGCTTCCACCTGCATCCCATTGCATGGGATTATTAGTGAGTGGAACAAGGTTGATCATTTGGCTTTTCGGTTAGGAGATTTTTTGAGGTCAGTTTGGTGGAATACTGTGACCAGATATTGCACAAGATTTTCTATTGTTTTTTGGAATATTTCAATTAAAAGAGTGGTCTGTTGTTCCATTTTAATTGTAATGTTTTGAACAATACTCTCGACTCTTTGGTTTACTATCTCTTCAATGTTTGGAGCCTTCGTGTTGATTTTAACAACATCAGAGTAATTGGTTTTCGATGATTGTGCATATTGCATATAAACGTCTGGCCTCTTCAATAGTGAGATGGTTTCTGCACTTGAATTCGAGTATTTTTTGTTCAAGGGTATGACGTGGGCAGATTTTTGAAGTGGCTGAATGAGGTCCATTACAATGAATGCATTTTTCCGGACCTTGACACTGTCCTTTTATGGTTTAAACCACACAGAGGGCAAATTTTCTTATCACAGACACGTGTTGCATGTGTAAATTCATAACAATGCAAACACTGTCGGACTCTATCAACAAATTGGCGAATTTTTTGATTGGCGAACCAGATCTTAATAGCATCAGGCAAAAAGTTTCCAGGATCGTAACGAGTACCGGGGAAAATTCCTGTGTAGAGTTTAGTTTAATGAAACGTCGCAACTCAACCACTTCCATGTCATTTTTATGCATAATTTCCTCTGCTAATTCGGATAATTGTAGATTAGTTGGTATATCAAAGATGAGAAACCGTTCTGTGATATTTTCCAAGGTTAACCCGTAGAAACGGGCGTTTCCTGAATTTTTCAAGATTTAAAATCTGTGCAGCGCCCACCGGATCGGCAGTTGAAAAGATAAGTTTACCCTGTCTCGAAAATTTCATGTTAGTGATATTATCATGCCTGTTTACGTGTTTTTTTTTTATATCTGCCTGAATGAGAAAAGGATTTGAACGCGGAGTTTTATGTGTTGCATCACTGTGTTGGCATATAATATGAATTTCCTCAAAACTTTTCTGTCCCAACCGCAACACCAGTTCATTAATGGATTTTGAGGTTTTGAAGTAATTATTATTACTGGAAATCATACTATTACTGCTTTGGCCGTCATTCATATTGAATTTAGAATTATCCACATCCAACACAAAAATTGCCGAATGGCTAGTAAAATTAAAAGAAAAAAAGAGAAAAAAAAAAAAAAAAAAAAATGCAATCTTACCTTACACCTTAAGAAAGATTAAAAGAGAAATCAATTGAAGATTTAATAAAAACAGATAGACAAACCAGCAAGTGAGCAACGCCCACTTGAAACACAGCTATGAATTGTGTACTCGGCACTCAGGGGAACCTAACAAAATCCAAATCGTAATGAAGGAAAAGGATAGTGCTTATCAAAAGTTCTTCCAAGCGCCAACCTCACTCTCCGACTCAATCAAAACCAGCAAGATAGCTATACTCATTTTACCAACTCAGATATAAAGGTTCATTTTCTACAATCAAATTAAAAAATTTTTCTTGTAAATCTTGAATCATTGAATGAAAAGGTGAAAATTTTCACTAATATATTGTAATGAAAAGTGATATTAAGGTCGTTGGGATGCAAATATGATAGGAGATAACTATTAATTCATTTCTCGAGTTAATCTGAATAAGATAACAACACCCGAACTTTTACTAAAAAAAAATTTAAGAAAATACAAACTTTTGGATTACTATGAGAAAGGCAATCAAAATTTTATCATTGCAATGTTAAAAAAATGTATTTGTAAATAAATTTTTAATTTCATTTCAGTTCTAACTTTCACTTTGCTGCAGTGGATTTCAGAGCCATAAAAACGAAAAAATTAATGAAATTTGGAAATAAACTGTGAATGATAGGAGAAAACCAACTGAATATTTGAAATGAATATAAAGTCGTTGTTGTTGTTTCTTATCCCCATTTTGTAGAACATCTAGACCAAGGCCACGAATCCCTGTGGTCTTATGGCTGAAGGAAAAGGGGGCAGCTTCTGTTGTGATGGGGCACCTGTCTGGCTTGGCTCCGTGAAGTTGACTTTTCTACGGAGTAGGGTTGTCAGTCTTATGCTCAACACTCTACAGTCATATTAGACCATGGACCTACGGCTTAAAGTGGATTCCGAACCATTACAAACATCCACGGCACCACCAGGACTCGAACTCGAAACTTGTGGCCCCAAGCGTCACAGCGCTACTCGCACAGTCACTCAGGCCCATAATAGTCGTTTTTAATTCTGTATTCAATGGTTCGGCATATTCTTTATTCCGATATCATTTGAACCGTTAGCTTTCGGATTTTTCTTGTGGATTCGGGACTCCATGTCGGATACATCGCTGCTGGCCTTTTTGCCCGTGTTTATCGTAACTATTAATCTTCATTTCAGTACAGCATAGAACTAAGATATTTGTTTATAATTTGTATCAATGTTTTGAAGAAGATCATTGAAGCAAAGGGTATAAGATACTTTTTAAATAATAAAGCAGGCTCACGTGTATTTTTTTTTCTCGCCATAAAATCGCTTGTTTACAACTTTGTTTTAAATATCATTGTACAGTAATAATTTTTCTTTTGCTCTGTTTTTCAACAATAATCACTTAAATTAATGCTTAAAGTATGAAATTAATCATATAATTGTTAGAAAGGCGAAATACTTTGTCTTGTATTTATAGTATCATTACAAGTTCAGAACTTTATATATGTATGAATATGTTTTAATTTTTAAATTTTTATCTAGAGTGATTTATCTTTGGAGAATAATCGCTAATCGAGAAGGACGGGGATTCAAACGCGCCAGATTAATAAGAGCATTTATTGCACCCCCAAAAATGTAAAAACATGAAAAAAGTTTAATATATATATATAAAACCTATATATTAAAAAAAACCTATATATATATATATATATAGGTGTTTTTTCTGTCGCTGTAATTTTTACTTAGTCGGGCAATTTGCGTGAATATATATATTTTTTTAATTTAGAATAAATTTGGGTCAATGGAAAGAAATTACTTTTGCTATCTATTCTTCTGTAGTTTTAGCATATTTTCATATCTTCATTGTCATTTAAACTACATAATTGCAATCACCGTGCAAAGTGTTCTTGCGTGACAACAATTCAATGAACTGCAGTCTTGTACTTGCTTCTCAGCAGACATGCGTAGTCGTCCATTGTGTGCTTACTCTATAAACAAATCTAAATCGTAAGCTAATCGTTCGCCTTGTTTGTGTTTACATGAAGGAATCGGTTCTGTTATTTGCTATAATCCTGCTTTTAAAATTAAATTTCTGGTACAATTTTAAAATTCATTATAGAATTCTAAAATATTTATTGTCCCAAAAATGCTATTTGTTAAAGCAAGTTAAAAATAGTTCTGAATTTGATGTTGGAAGTTATTATTTTAGATGTTCTGTGCAAAAATTTTTTTAAAATTATTTTCCACTGAAATATTTATTACCTACATTAATATTTTCGTGAAATTACCAAAAGGCCAACAATGACAGTATCCAGAACTACACCTTTATTATTTTCTTTTAGAACTAAAGTATGTATTATTTAGTAATATTTTTTTCTCCGTTTAGTGACAGTTCATAATTCAAAAATATCCTTAATAGCTATTTACATTCTTTTTTTTTATGATTGTGAAAAGAAAAGTTTTATTCGTTTTATACTAATGACATTTTAATTATTTAAAAGTGACTGAGAAATGATATTTGTTTCGTTCACCCTCATTTTAATGATTATTGTTATTAAATGTAAGTCATTGCATTTATGAATATGTTCCTTAAAAAATTTATATTTTTAGACTTATTTGAATAAGTGATATTGTCAGTTTAATTAAGCAATAGAAATCACTGTCTTAAGTTATTCTCTATCCTGATAAGTATATTGTAATTCGAGTAATTCTTTTGATCTGTAATTAACATTATCACTTGTGCTTGTAATATTAGTTTATACAGATTCCATAATTTCTTTCAGTAAAATTTTTATTCTATGAATGTTCTACTGAAGAAAATTACAGAATGGCTAAAATAATCACAAGTACAATTTTATTCATTGATTATTTCTTTTGAAGAATTTTTGTACTTCGTTTAAGTCTCCCACTCAGCATTTAGTTATTTAATATTTATTCTAACTTCCTCTCATTGTGCTACAATTTGTATATTGTTTGTTTCATTTAACAGGGGATATTTCTCCTAAGTAATACTACTTTTACTTTTGCCTTAAACAATCCTATATTACAGTTTATTATCCTTTTTGACCTGCAAAATTCTAGTATTATAAAATATATATCTGTATATAGAAAAATTAATGCAATAATATATATATATATATATTGCATTAATTTTTCTATATAATATCTTATTACATTAATTATTTATATAATTTAAATTTGAACTTATAAAATTTCAGATATTAAATAAAAAAATTTTTGATTTATTTTTCATTTGATTGAATATTATAAATTTTTTCCTGAAATTTTAAAAATCTGTAGTTTTAACTTCAGCAAAAGGAATTATTGTTATAATAATGACTTACAAGCACAGTCTTTATATAATTAATATACAAAATTATGCATTTTAATACAAGAACATTGTTATTGAAAGATTAACATTTATTTATTTCTGGAAAAAGATAACTTTTGTAGATTAGTAAATTTACAAATAAGTTTTATTATATCATAAATTACTTTGTTCTTAGATTATTAGTACTAGTATCTAAAATATAAATATTTCAACGTAATGCTTACTTATTAAGTTTTCTATTTTTGGAAATAATAACTATCACAAAATCCAATAAACTTGCATTATATAAAACTGATAGAAATATAATATTACTAAAGTATGCTTTCAAATATACAAAAGAAGGAGTTTTTGATACTATACCATAAGAAATTAAAATTTTATAAAAGCTATAAAGTATTTCTAAATAGAAATAATTTATTATTAGATGTAAAAATTTCCTAGTTGCTAAGGTTTCCCCATTTCAAATTATATATTATACAAATTAATAATGAAACAGATGAAAGTTAATATATAAGTACCCTGAAAATTAATCTAAATTTTATAAATATAAAATTATTTTTTTAATGTAAAATTCAGATTGAAGAAGCTATCAACCTTGTTCCAAGAATGCCTCCTGAATCAAAACTAAAAGCTGTACAGTTTTGGAACATAGTGTCCGAAAAACTTCAAGACATAGTAAATAATAGCGCTGCAGATATTAGTGCTATAGCTTTGAATATGGAAGAAACAAATGCCTGTTCTGATAAGGTTTGTATTTGGAAATTCATTGTAAAAAATTGCACTATTTATCAAATTAGTTTATGTAACTGATTGTTTAATTTTCCTCAATATACCAATTTTTTTGCCTATAATCCATCAATTGTATGTTTTGGTGTCAGAATTTATTAGTGAGTATTATAGATCTTTTTTGTTTCCACTTGAAGCTCTTTTTTTTGGTCAGAACCTGAGGCACTGATTTGGCAGCAGCCCTTCATATTCCTAAATCTTAAAATCACTGAACTGAGTTCCTTGATAAACTAGATAACTCTGCCAGATGTTCAATGATCTGTTGTCAGTCTACAAGTACAAAGTTTGAGAATTTTCTTAACATTTCATCATTTTTTAAACAAGCCAACTATTTGATTGCTTGAGTTTCTCCCAAATTGCCATCTTTGTGTGCTGTTTTGAATATCAAAATTGTGTCTGAGGCATTTTCTCGAGCAGGAAGCAAAATTTCACATGTTGTCACTTAATTTCACCATTTTAAAAATGAGAGAGCAAAATAGCTGTGGGAAAAAAAAAAAAAATGATGTTGAGGTGACATATCAGCTGTGAATTCTTGAAATGTGCAGGAATAGCACATATCTAGCAGGAAAAATTAATATTATGCATGCTGTGCTCAGGACATCACTTTTCTGGGAACTTTTGGGTACCTTCTCATATACTTAAACGAATCAGGAGATCGTGCTGGAAGATTTTAAATAAAAAGCAGGGAAAATCTCATAGTATTAAATAAATAAAAATAGTTACTAATGTATTTCCATATATTTATAGTTTAATTATATATTTCTACAAGTTGCTAGCAATAAAATAGTATTTTTGGTTTGGTTTTTTATCAAACCAAACAGAGAGATATGTTAGTATTCATGGCTCCAAATTATTTTCTTGTATTCATTGATTATCTCTTACATTGTGTAGCTCATTGAAATTTTCAAATATTTGAAAAGAAAAGGGGAAAAATGTACTTTTTGCATAAAAAAAGCATTCTTTAACTGTTCTATATTAGTTTTAGTTTAGAAACTGTATTTTTGACATTTCTTTATTAACAGTTAACTAAGATGAAAATACCAATTAAAAATAAAGGTAACCAGTATGTAAGGTTTTTTTGAATTTGGATAAAAAAATTATGAACTACTAAACACTGGACATATTAAAAAAATATATATATAATCCCATTTCAATCTGTGTGTGAGAGCAAATAATATTTTCTAGAGACAGATTTTGCCGATTTAGTTTGCTGTTTTTGGAAATAGCATTAAATGTTTAAAAAAAAATTAGTAAAATAATTAAAATCTAATTAAAAATGAAATAAAAGTTTAATTGAAAATTGTATTAATTTTTAAGGTAAATTATTTTAATTTTTTATAAATAGAAATTTTTAAGTTTTATATTTATTTTATAGAATTAAAACTTTTGTATCCTAAGTATGTAAATTAATAAAATCTAGAATATAATATTACTCAAAGTATATTAGTTTCTCATTTTTTGAAATATATAAAATTTGTCACTTTTATTTTTTCTGTTTATTATAATTGATAATTATAGAAATATTTTTATAATAATTTTTTTAGCTAAGTATGGAAATGAACAGTTCAACTAATTATATAGTTCCAACGTCAACTTCAGATTTTATGAATATATCTCAAAATTATGCTATGTTTAGTGGTGAGTATCATATTTTTAAAATGGCTTTTTTCCCCATATTTTTTAATATTTAGTTTAACAGATTTATTTTAGATTAATATATATTCCTTAATAATATGTCACTATACTATTATTTTGTTTCAATTTTATAGCTTATTGCTTTTTAATTTTTAGAGTCCGGTACACAGTTTCAAAGTGCTGATTTATACAATACTGATTTAAAACAGCTGCCTCCCAGTTCATCAGTGCCTTCTAACATTGAAGAACTTCCTCCTAATAATGAAATCACTCACATACCTCATGCTCATAATCTTAATGCAATGAATAATACATTACAGAGTGAAAGTGAAATTAATCAACAATTACTAGACATTGCAAATATTTCATCTAATTCAGAGAACTTTACCCAAAATATTCACTCTTCAGAAATTTCAAATGCAAATATTAGAACTAGCAATTCAATCTTTTTCAAAAAGATTTTTTGCAAAATATCCAAGAAAGTGATGTTAATCTTGGACAGCTTACTCAAAATAAAAGAACAAAATTGCAACAGTTTCAATTGCAATACAAAAATATGTGATAATTCATCTAATCCTACTACTCAAAGGAATATAGAAGAAGCAGTGCTAGATTAAAAGAAGCAAAAAAGAAAATAGACTACAATATGGACAATTCTAGTGATAGCTATAGTGGAAATGGATCCAATATTGATACAGATTTTGATCCTCATCATTGCTTGAGTGATTCAAAAGAGCTAAGAGCAGAATGTAAAGATCGCCCTTTTTCTAATATAAAAGTAAGAAATATACAGGAGCAATTTTAACTCAACTTTTTGTTTTTCTTTTAAGAAGTTTTATAGCTGCCAACCTGCATGGTTTGTCTGTATAATGTATGGATTTATAAGATTATACTTTTAAGATTATATGTAATGTACAGCACTTCGTAAGATTATATTTTTCATACAAAATATGCTTTTTTTCCCCCGAAGATTACCTTTTTTCTTAAATTTTTGAAAAATTATGTCCTCATCCAAAGCATATGTTTTTATGGAGAACAAAAAAGAATGTTGCTAGTTTATAGAAATCCCATGTTACTCAATATACAGTATAATAATAGCAAATACAAATATGATTATTAACAAATGAGTCATTTAGAACAGGAGATCCCAAAATAAAAAAAAAAACTATAACTCAAACACTAATGAATATTTTGACTTAAAATTTCACACAGGTGTCAAGGACAGCACCAACAACTTAAAAAAAGAAAAAAAAAATTGAAATACCATATGCCCGGAAATTTAAATTGAAAACTGGTCTGCTTGAACACAGTAGTAAAAGAAAAGATCTGAGGTCTATTCATTACATGTTATTGACCAATATCGAAACATGTAAATGTGAAAAGGATTGATTAAACAGTATTTTAAGAACACATTCGATTATTTTGTTCATCAGATATTTTGGAACTTTGGATTATCTTGTTTTTGAGTGATATGTGACTGCTGGAATAAAAGATCTTTCTTTAAATCACTTCAGTGTTTTATTATTATTTTTCAATTAACTTTTTATTTAATTTATTTTCATTTTCTTGGCCGCTAACACTTTCATTGCTATTTCCATTTATGAATATTTTTTATACAAATGTTGGTATTTATTTATTTACTGATAAAGCTAACATTGTCTTTGATAGAAGAATAAATTAGTTACAAGCAACTGTAATTTAAAAGAAACAATTTATATGCGTTGATGCTTTTGACAAAAAGCTTGTACGTTGTTGTACGTAAGTCTTTAATGTTGTTGGTGTACTTCTTCATTGGCGACCCTAACTTTATCTGAGCTCTCTTTAACTTTTCTTAATCACTTTTATATGTAATATTTTTTAAAAATATACTTATTAGTATTTATTTTTTTTTAATATACTGCGTTTCATTTGCGTTATTTTATTATATGTTGCTTATTAATTGGCCATAGACTCTCAGCTGGTGAGAAGTATCTTTCGCTCTCCCTGCGAGTATCTCTGAGTATCGGATTTTTTAGGCTTAGAAGTAGAATCCTTCAGGTAATCATTAATTATATGTCCTTAAATATGTTAAACAATTTGTAAGTCTCTAATTGTATGTGTGTGGGTTTGTGCGTGTGTAAATAATGCCCCGATTATCTCACCCCAACCACCCAGTACAATCTGGTTATCCAAACCTGCACACAACATTATGAATTTTTGAATACATAAATATGAAATTATTTTTTGTTTGTAAATTTTCTAGAAATATAATTCTTTCAACATATAACAATATACATAGCTAGCTTAATATATTGTTATCTATATGCCATATAATTGTTATTGCTATCTTAATATATTATTAACTTAATATATTTTTAGCTGACATATAACAATTGCAGAGAAAAAATCGAATGATGATATTGATGTAGACAAGTAAATTTTCTTTAAAATTTTAAATATATTTCAGACAAATCAATATAAATTGGTAACATAAACTATTACAATAATTCTGGATATAAGAAAAAGTTTAAAAGTATCAAAATAGTTCCCATTTAGCAAATATTACTCTTAATTAGAATATTTCTGGACAGTGCTGAAATGCTTTCCATTTATATAATTGTGAAGATATTTTTAGATGACAAACATAAATAATTCAATAAGTGATTGTGTTTGTTTTATCTTCAAAAAGGATCTTCGCCATTTCAACAGAGAATTTCTCAATATTTGCTCTTTTTGACAAATGATTAAAAGAAAAGCAATTTATACCGAGCGCCTATTCCTAAAATGCATTAAAAGGGAAAACAAATGATAAAAATACTATAAAAAAAATAAAAATACTTTTTATTTTTATTTTCACACTTTCTAGAAAAAGAAGCAAACATAAGTTTCTCGTTATTTTTTCAGCAAGAAGTAATTACAAATTTGAAATAAAAAACCCTTGCTTTTGAAAATGCAAATTGGTTTTTTTTTTTTGTTTATTTTTTGGTCAAGAGAAATAAAGAAAGTATTATTTTCATAAATAAGTAAAAATAATGCATATTTTTCTTAACTTTAAATTAGAGAAAACTTTAAATTAGAGAAACAGAGCATTTAAAAATGTTGGTACTTAACTTACATAATTATAAAAATGATTTATAATTTTATTCATCATGTAAAAATAGATTAACCCATTACCCCAATGTGCGATTAGTAATATTAAATTTGTGCCTTCCTTTCAATTTTATATCAATGTCGAATCTTAAAAAACATTTTTTTTTAGTTTAAAATGTTTTATTTATGAGTCAGATATTTTTACGAAAAATAATCATTGGTTTGTATTATTAGATAATTAATTAATAATTTAAAATCATTTTGCAAATCAGAAAAGAAACAATACTTACAAAAATATTTATTAAATGAAAATATTTACATATGCAGATATTTTAATCAAGTAATTGATTACTCATTTCAAATTCCTTTACTTGACATACGATCATTTCAATCAATCATTGATTAATTTTACGGTGGTTAAAATCTAGATCCTGTACCCTTTGTGCCAAATACAATGCTGTAAGTTGCCAAGTCGGTAAGTAAGCATAGAAATGAATGGGCCATGTAGTTTGCGCCAAAATGATATTACGCCAAAATCCTTTACTGGGCTGCCAACCGCCGCGTAGACAAAATGGTTGCCGAAATTCGG